>CM067359.1:108408817-108504606 GCA_034401795.1 Chaetoderma sp. LZ-2023a | reverse complement strand
AGACATGTGAAAGCTGGTCGGCCAATCCTTAACTTTTTAGTCTTGGTGCGGTGGTCCAGTGGAAAGATGCCTGGTTGCTGATGCTATGCGGAGTTGCAGAATGGCGGTTCGATCCCCCGACTGGGAGATGGTGATCAACAAATTAAACTAACGGGTGCATCACTGTCGGCTAAGTTAGCACATGGAAATTGAAGCCGCATGTTGCCAGTGCGTCAATAAAAAAAATAAAAATACATATACTGCCAGAGCCGTGCTGGAGTCAGAGTACAATAGGCGTAAAAGCCTAGGATTGATTGTGACAGATGCATCCACAGATAGTCCCATATGAATCGTCAGTGTGTCAGTATATCAGACATGTGAAAGCTGGTCGGCCAATCCTTGACTTTTTAGTCTTGGTGCGGTGGTCCAGTGGAAAGATGCCTGGTTGCTGATGCTATGCGGAGTTGCAGAATGGCGGTTCGATCCCCCGACTGGGAGATGGTGATCAACAAATTAAACTAACGGGTGCATCACTGTCGGCTAAGTTAGCACATGGAAATTGAAGCCGCATGTTGCCAGTGCGTCAATAAAAAAAATAAAAATACATATACTGCCAGAGCCGTGCTGGAGTCAGAGTACAATAGGCGTAAAAGCCTAGGATTGATTGTGACAGATGCATCCACAGATAGTCCCATATGAATCGTCAGTGTGTCAGTATATCAGACATGTGAAAGCTGGTCGGCCAATCCTTGACTGTTGTCTTGGTGCGGTGGTCCAGTGGAAAGATGCCTGGTTGCTGATGCTATGCGGAGTTGCAGAATGGCGGTTCGATCCCCCGACTGGGAGATGGTGATCAACAAATTAAACTAACGGGTGCATCACTGTCGGCTAAGTTAGCACATGGAAATTGAAGCCGCACGTTGCCAGTGCGTCAATAAAAAAAAATAAAAATACATATACTGCCAGAGCCGTGCTGGAGTCAGAGTACAATAGGCGTAAAAGCCTAGGATTGATTGTGACAGATGCATCCACAGATAGTCCCATATGAATCATCAGTGTGTCAGTATATCAGACATGTGAAAGCTGGTCGGCCAATCCTTGACTTTTTAGTCTTGGTGCGGTGGTCCAGTGGAAAGATGCCTGGTTGCTGATGCTATGCGGAGTTGCAGAATGGCGGTTCGATCCCCCGACTGGGAGATGGTGATCAACAAATTAAACTAACGGGTGCATCACTGTCGGCTAAGTTAGCACATGGAAATTGAAGCCGCACGTTGCCAGTGCGTCAATAAAAAAAATAAAAATACATATACTGCCAGAGCCATGCTGGAGTCAGAGAACAATAGCCGTAAAAGCCTAGGATTGATTGTGACAGATGCATCCACAGATAGTCCCATATGAATCGTCAGTGTGTCAGTATATCAGACATGTGAAAGCTGGTCGGCCAATCCTTGACTTTTTAGTCTTGGTGCGGTGGTCGAGTGGAAAGATGCCTGGTTGCTGATGCTATGCGGAGTTGCAGAATGGCGGTTCGATCCCCCGACTGGGAGATGGTGATCAACAAATTAAACTAACGGGTGCATCACTGTCGGCTAAGTTAGCACATGGAAATTGAAGCCACACGTTGCCAGTGCGTCAATAAAAAAAATAAAAATACATATACTGCCAGAGCCGTGCTGGAGTCAGAGTACAATAGGCGTAAAAGCCTAGGATTGATTGTGACAGATGCATCCACAGATAGTCCCATATGAATCGTCAGTGTGTCAGTATATCAGACATGTGAAAGCTGGTCGGCCAATCCTTGACTTTTTAGTCTTGGTGCGGTGGTCCAGTGGAAAGATGCCTGGTTGCTGATGCTATGCAGAGTTGCAGAATGGCGGTTCGATCCCCCGACTGGGAGATGGTGATCAACAAATTAAACTAACGGGTGCATCACTGTCGGCTAAGTTAGCTCATGGAAATTGAAGCCGCACGTTGCCAGTGCGTCAATAAAAAAAATAAAAATACATATACTGCCAGAGCCGTGCTGGAGTCAGAGTACAATAGGCGTAAAAGCCTAGGATTGATTGTGACAGATGCATCCACAGATAGTCCCATATGAATCGTCTGTGTGTCAGTATATCAGACATGTGAAAACTGGTCGGCCAATCCTTGACTTTTTAGTCTTGGTGCGGTGGTCCAGTGGAAAGATGCCTGGTTGCTGATGCTATGCGGAGTTGCAGAATGGTGGTTCGATCCCCCGACTGGGAGATGGTGATCAACAAATTAAACTAACGGGTGCATCACTGTCGGCTAAGTTAGCACATGGAAATTGAAGCCGTACGTTGCCAGTGCGTCAATAAAAAAAATAAAAATACATATACTGCCAGAGCCGTGCTGGAGTCAGAGTACAATAGGCGTAAAAGCCTAGGATTGATTGTGACAGATGCATCCACAGATAGTCCCATATAAATCGTCAGTGTGTCAGTATATCAGACATGTGAAAGCTGGTCGGCCAATCCTTGACTTTTTAGTCTTGGTGCGGTGGTCCAGTGGAAAGATGCCTGGTTGCTGATGCTAAGCGGAGTTGCAGAATGGCGGTTCGATCCCCCGACTGGGAGATGGTGATCAACAAATTAAACTAACGGGTGCATCACTGTCGGCTAAGTTAGCACATGGAAATTGAAGCCGCACGTTGCCAGTGCGTCAATAAAAAAAAAAAATACATATACTGTCAGAGCCATGCTGGAGTCAGAGTACAATAGGCGTAAAAGCCTAGGATTGATTGTGACAGATGCATCCACAGATAGTCCCATATGAATCGTCAGTGTGTCAGTATATCAGACATGTGAAAGCTGGTCGGCCAATCCTTGACTTTTTAGTCTTGGTGCGGTGGTCCAGTGGAAAGATGCCTGGTTGCTGATGCTATGCGGAGTTGCAGAATGGCAGTTCGATCCCCCGACTGGGAGATAGTGATCAACAAATTAAACTAACGGGTGCATCACTGTCGGCTAAGTTAGCTCATGGAAATTGAAGCCGCACGTTGCCAGTGCGTCAATAAAAAAAATAAAAATACATATACTGCCAGAGCCGTGCTGGAGTCAGAGTACAATAGGCGTAAAAGCCTAGGATTGATTGTGACAGATGCATCCACAGATATTCCCATATGAATCGTCAGTGTGTCAGTATATCAGACATGTGAAAGCTGGTCGGCCAATCCTTGACATTTTAGTCTTGGTGCGGTGGTCCAGTGGAAAGATGCCTGGTTGCTGTTGCTATGCGGAGTTGCAGAATGGCGGTTCGATCCCCCGACTGGGAGATGGTGATCAACAAATTAAACTAACGGGTGCATCACTGTCGGCTAAGTTAGCACATGGAAATTGAAGCCGCACGTTGCCAGTGCGTCAATAAAAAAAATAAAAATACATATACTGCCAGAGCCGTGCTGGAGTCAGAGTACAATAGGCGTAAAAGCCTAGGATTGATTGTGACAGATGCATCCACAGATAGTCCCATATGAATCGTCAGTGTGTCACTATATCAGACATGTGAAAGCTGGTCGGCCAATCCTTGACTTTTTAGTCTTGGTGCGGTGGTCCAGTGGAAAGATGCCTGGTTGCTGATGCTAAGCGGAGTTGCAGAATGGCGGTTCGATCCCCCGACTGGGAGATGGTGATCAACAAATTAAACTAACGGGTGCATCACTGTCGGCTAAGTTAGCTCATGAAAATTGAAGCCGCACGTTGCCAGTGCGTCAATAAAAAAAATAAAAATACATATACTGCCAGAGCCGTGCTGGAGTCAGAGTACAATAGGCGTAAAAGCCTAGGATTGATTGTGACAGATGCATCCACAGATAGTCCCATATGAATCGTCTGTGTGTCAGTATATCAGACATGTGAAAGCTGGTCGGCCAATCCTTGACTTTTTAGTCTTGGTGCGGTGGTCCAGTGGAAAGATGCCTGGTTGCTGATGCTATGCGGAGTTGCAGAATGGTGGTTCGATCCCCCGACTGGGAGATGGTGATCAACAAATTAAACTAACGGGTGCATCACTGTCGGCTAAGTTAGCACATGGAAATTGAAGCCGTACGTTGCCAGTGCGTCAATAAAAAAAATAAAAATACATATACTGCCAGAGCCGTGCTGGAGTCAGAGTACAATAGGCGTAAAAGCCTAGGATTGATTGTGACAGATGCATCCACAGATAGTCCCATATAAATCGTCAGTGTGTCAGTATATCAGACATGTGAAAGCTGGTCGGCCAATCCTTGACTTTTTAGTCTTGGTGCGGTGGTCCAGTGGAAAGATGCCTGGTTGCTGATGCTAAGCGGAGTTGCAGAATGGCGGTTCGATCCCCCGACTGGGAGATGGTGATCAACAAATTAAACTAACGGGTGCATCACTGTCGGCTAAGTTAGCACATGGAAATTGAAGCCGCACGTTGCCAGTGCGTCAATAAAAAATAAAAAATACATATACTGCCAGAGCCATGCTGGAGTCAGAGTACAATAGGCGTAAAAGCCTAGGATTGATTGTGACAGATGCATCCACAGATAGTCCCATATGAATCGTCAGTGTGTCAGTATATCAGACATGTGAAAGCTGGTCGGCCAATCCTTGACTTTTTAGTCTTGGTGCGGTGGTCCAGTGGAAAGATGCCTGGTTGCTGATGCTATGCGGAGTTGCAGAATGGCAGTTCGATCCCCCGACTGGGAGATGGTGATCAACAAATTAAACTAACGGGTGCATCACTGTCGGCTAAGTTAGCTCATGGAAATTGAAGCCGCACGTTGCCAGTGCGTCAATAAAAAAAATAAAAATACATATACTGCCAGAGCCGTGCTGGAGTCAGAGTACAATAGGCGTAAAAGCCTAGGATTGATTGTGACAGATGCATCCACAGATATTCCCATATGAATCGTCAGTGTGTCAGTATATCAGACATGTGAAAGCTGGTCGGCCAATCCTTGACTTTTTAGTCTTGGTGCGGTGGTCCAGTGGAAAGATGCCTGGTTGCTGTTGCTATGCGGAGTTGCAGAATGGCGGTTCGATCCCCCGACTGGGAGATGGTGATCAACAAATTAAACTAACGGGTGCATCACTGTCGGCTAAGTTAGCACATGGAAATTGAAGCCGTACGTTGCCAGTGCGTCAATAAAAAAAATAAAAATACATATACTGCCAGAGCCGTGCTGGAGTCAGAGTACAATAGGCGTAAAAGCCTAGGATTGATTGTGACAGATGCATCCACAGATAGTCCCATATAAATCGTCAGTGTGTCAGTATATCAGACATGTGAAAGCTGGTCGGCCAATCCTTGACTTTTTAGTCTTGGTGCGGTGGTCCAGTGGAAAGATGCCTGGTTGCTGATGCTAAGCGGAGTTGCAGAATGGCGGTTCGATCCCCCGACTGGGAGATGGTGATCAACAAATTAAACTAACGGGTGCATCACTGTCGGCTAAGTTAGCACATGGAAATTGAAGCCGCACGTTGCCAGTGCGTCAATAAAAAAAAAAAAATACATATACTGCCAGAGCCATGCTGGAGTCAGAGTACAATAGGCGTAAAAGCCTAGGATTGATTGTGACAGATGCATCCACAGATAGTCCCATATGAATCGTCAGTGTGTCAGTATATCAGACATGTGAAAGCTGGTCGGCCAATCCTTGACTTTTTAGTCTTGGTGCGGTGGTCCAGTGGAAAGATGCCTGGTTGCTGATGCTATGCGGAGTTGCAGAATGGCAGTTCGATCCCCCGACTGGGAGATGGTGATCAACAAATTAAACTAACGGGTGCATCACTGTCGGCTAAGTTAGCTCATGGAAATTGAAGCCGCACGTTGCCAGTGCGTCAATAAAAAAAATAAAAATACATATACTGCCAGAGCCGTGCTGGAGTCAGAGTACAATAGGCGTAAAAGCCTAGGATTGATTGTGACAGATGCATCCACAGATATTCCCATATGAATCGTCAGTGTGTCAGTATATCAGACATGTGAAAGCTGGTCGGCCAATCCTTGACTTTTTAGTCTTGGTGCGGTGGTCCAGTGGAAAGATGCCTGGTTGCTGTTGCTATGCGGAGTTGCAGAATGGCGGTTCGATCCCCCGACTGGGAGATGGTGATCAACAAATTAAACTAACGGGTGCATCACTGTCGGCTAAGTTAGCACATGGAAATTGAAGCCGCACGTTGCCAGTGCGTCAATAAAAAAAATAAAAATACATATACTGCCAGAGCCGTGCTGGAGTCAGAGTACAATAGGCGTAAAAGCCTAGGATTGATTGTGACAGATGCATCCACAGATAGTCCCATATGAATCGTCAGTGTGTCACTATATCAGACATGTGAAAGCTGGTCGGCCAATCCTTGACTTTTTAGTCTTGGTGCGGTGGTCCAGTGGAAAGATGCCTGGTTGCTGATGCTAAGCGGAGTTGCAGAATGGCGGTTCGATCCCCCGACTGGGAGATGGTGATCAACAAATTAAACTAACGGGTGCATCACTGTCGGCTAAGTTAGCTCAAGGAAATTGAAGCCGCACGTTGCCAGTGCGTCAATAAAAAAAATAAAAATACATATACTGCCAGAGCCGTGCTGGAGTCAGAGTACAATAGGCGTAAAAGCCTAGGATTGATTGTGACAGATGCATCCACAGATAGTCCCATATGAATCGTCAGTGTGGTAGTATATCAGACATGTGAAAGCTGGTCGGCCAATCCTTGACTTTTTAGTCTTGGTGCGGTGGTCCAGTGGAAAGATGCCCGGTTGCTGATGCTATGCGGAGTTGCAGAATGGTGGTTCGATCCCCCGACTGGGAGATGGTGATCAACAAATTAAACTAACGGGTGCATCACTGTCGGCTAAGTTAGCACATGGAAATTGAAGCCGCACGTTGCCAGTGCGTCAATAAAAAAAAAAAATACATATACTGCCAGAGCCGTGCTGGAGTCAGAGTACAATAGGCGTAAAAGCCTAGGATTGATTGTGACAGATGCATCCACAGATAGTCCCATATGAATCGTCAGTGTGTCAGTATATCAGACATGTGAAAGCTGGTCGGCCAATCCTTGACTTTTTAGTCTTTGTGCGGTGGTCCAGTGGAAAGATGCCTGGTTGCTGTTGCTATGCGGAGTTGCAGAATGGCGGTTCGATCCCCCGACTGGGAGATGGTGATCAACAAATTAAACTAACGGGTGCATCACTGTCGGCTAAGTTAGCTCATGGAAATTGAAGCCGCACGTTGCCAGTGCGTCAATAAAAAAAATAAAAATACATATACTGCCAGAGCCATGCTGGAGTCAGAGTACAATAGGTGTAAAAGCCTAGGATTGATTGTGACAGATGCATCCACAGATATTCCCATATGAATCGTCAGTGTGTCAGTATATCAGACATGTGAAAGCTGGTCGGCCAATCCTTGACTTTTTAGTCTTGGTGCGGTGGTCCAGTGGAAAGATGCCTGGTTGCTGTTGCTATGCGGAGTTGCAGAATGGCGGTTCGATCCCCCGACTGGGAGATGGTGATCAACAAATTAAACTAACGGGTGCATCACTGTCGGCTAAGTTAGCACATGGAAATTGAAGCCGCACGTTGCCAGTGCGTCAATAAAAAAAATAAAAATACATATACTGCCAGAGCCGTGCTGGAGTCAGAGTACAATAGGCGTAAAAGCCTAGGATTGATTGTGACAGATGCATCCACAGATAGTCCCATATGAATCGTCCGTGTGTCAGTATATCAGACATGTGAAAGCTGGTCGGCCAATCCTTGACTTTTTAGTCTTGGTGCGGTGGTCCAGTGGAAAGATGCCTGGTTGCTGATGCTATGCGGAGTTGCAGAATGGCGGTTCGATCCCCCGACTGGGAGATGGTGATCAACAAATTAAACTAACGGGTGCATCACTGTCGGCTAAGTTAGCACATGTAAATTGAAGCCGCACGTTGCTAGTGCGTCAATAAAAAAAAATAAAAATACATATACTGCCAGAGCCGTGCTGGAGTCAGAGTACAATAGGCGTAAAAGCCTAGGATTGATTGTGACAGATGCATCCACAGATAGTCCCATATGAATCGTCAGTGTGTCAGTATATCAGACATGTGAAAGCTGGTCGGCCAATCCTTGACTTTTTAGTCTTGGTGCGGTGGTCCAGTGGAAAGATGCCTGGTTGCTGATGCTATGTGGAGTTGCAGAATGGCGGTTCGATCCCCCGACTGGGAGATGGTGATCAACAAATTAAACTAACGGGTGCATCACTGTCGGCTAAGTTAGCACATGGAAATTGAAGCCGCACGTTGCTAGTGCGTCAATAAAAAAAAATAAAAATACTTATACTGCCAGAGCCGTGCTGGAGTCAGAGTACAATAGGCGTAAAAGCCTAGGATTGATTGTGACAGATGCATCCACAGATAGTCCCATATGAATCGTCAGTGTGTCAGTATATCAGACATGTGAAAGCTGGTCGGCCAATCCTTGACATTTTAGTCTTGGTGCGGTGGTCCAGTGGAAAGATGCCTGGTTGCTGATGCTATGCGGAGTTGCAGAATGGCGGTTCGATCCCCCGACTGGGAGATGGTGATCAACAAATTAAACTAACGGGTGCATCACTGTCGGCTAAGTTAGCACATGGAAATTGAAGCCGCACGTTGCCAGTGCGTCAATAAAAAAAATAAAAATACATACATACATACATACATACATACATACAGTGAGAACGCTGATTGGTCATTATAACTGTCAGCTAGGGTGTTTAAGGTCCCAGATCCTCTCCGCCCAAGACCATCCCAACCTTGACCTCGGCCTGGCTAAGTCCATTGCCATCCGCTGGGCCAAGAACAACCATGGTAGAAAGCTCAGTGGAAGCGCTATTGCAGCATTTTATGATTTCATTAGGCCTATTGACCCACATTTCCGTTCGACTGTTGGCACAAAAAATGTTACGCCGAAACGTAAACCAACAGTCGAACAGACATGTGTGGCTCCACCCTCCCAGGCTAGGAAGAGAGTAAGATCGCCCACTGAGGATTCACCACGCCTTAAACGTCTAAATGACAGACTGTCCCCTTGTAATTATTCGCCTGTTAACCCACTCTTGATCCCTCTCCCTGAATCGCCACCACCACCCCCTATGTCACCGTGTCCACGTGATGATCTTGCACCTCAACCACAGCGCGTAGCTGGTGGAAGATCATCACGCAGAAAACGCTCTGAATCCGTTGTTAGTGTCATTTCGCCAGTGGACCCATCCTTGATTCCACTACCCGAATCCCCATCATCCCCTATGGCGCCATTTTCACATGATGATTTTCCATCACTACCACAGCGTGTAGCTGGTGGAAAATCATCAATTGAAAAGCCACCTGTAGCAAAGATTCCACAACCTCATTTCACCCCATCTCCGTTTTGTAAGCCCAGAAGACCCACCCGTCCCACTGAGCTAGAGAAGAAAACCTTTTGGAAATTCCGGAACGAGTCTGTAAATAGACCCAATTGGCAGCTTCCCAGTATTTGTGAAAAAACCTTGATTGTGGGAGCATCAAATCTCAGCCGAATCAACGTAGACCCGCATCCAGACATACAGGTGGCCTGCTTCCCTGGCGCATCTATTAATGACATAAGAACTGTCATTAATAGATACACAGGGTCAGTCCATCCTGAGAAACTGATCCTTAATATAGGTATCAATGACCGGAACAGTCCACTCTCAGACACTGAGACTCGACTGAGATTGATGTTCAGTATGGTAAGGAAGAAATTCCCTAAAACTATGATTTATTTCAGCCAATTAAACTTTTCAGCTACCTCGACCCCCAACCAGAAGGAAATTCTTGAGGCAATTAACCGAATTGCAGAGTCCCCTAGGTCCAAGGTTACTGTCATACCACGCCTGCCAATCGCAGATTTCAGTGTGTGTCGTGACAATATACATTGGACTGAGGGGACTGCTAACACTATCTATAGCAATTGGCTAAATTTCCTTAATTTAAACTAGAATCGGGTCAAGGTAGCTGCCACCCAGAAATTGGACTAGGCGGTAATATTGTCAACCTAGCTGGCTCTCAGTTAAGCGAAACCGAAAAATCGCTGCTTAATTTTGGATTAACCTTTGTACCAACTCCGAAACCCAAAATTGGTTTGGATGCAGATTTAGAAAATGGCCTTATTGAAACTGCTGAATTTGGTCACCGCATCAAATTGGCAGATTTGTTTCGAAACTCGAATAGCAACATTCCACCATTCATTGAGAAAACAGGCTGGGCACCAAATTTGAAACTGGTTGACCCAGCAATCGGTGAAAGTATAAAACTGTACTCAGAGCATATTAAAAATACAACATTTCCAAATGATCAGCAAAATTTATCTTATGAGCAGCGCCATGCCCTACAAGGGTTATCTAAAAATAATGAAATTGTTATTAAACCTGCGGATAAAGGATCAGCTACTGTAATAATGGATAAAAATAACTATATCAAAGAAGCACATAGACAGCTTAGTAATCCGAAACATTACCAAAAGCTAAAGGAACCACTTTGGCAAAATAACTGTAGCAAATTTAATGAAATTCTCCAAAAAATGGTTGATAACAAGAAGATAACTGAAAAGCAATTTAAATATCTCTTTGCAAAAGATGATTCGAAACCGCGTACATTTTATCTTCTTCCTAAAATCCATAAGTCTATTGACTCGTGGACCGACCCAATGACTCCACCAGGGCGACCCATTATTTCAGATTGTGGTTCGGAATCATATAGGATTAGTGAATTTATCAACTACCATCTTCAGCCAATTGCAAACAGACATTTTAGCTATCTGAAAAACACTGAAGACTTTCTAGCCCAGGTCTCTAAGATCTCGGTCCCTCCAAATTCATTCTTAATTACGATGGACGTCGATGCTATGTACACAAACATTGATATCGAAAAGGGTCTTAATTCAATTCGTAGAGCATTTGCCGACTACCCCGACACCAACAGGCCCGACAGAGAAGTAATAGCTCTATTGGAGCTGAGTCTGAAAGGCAATGACTTTGAATTTGCTGGTGAAATTTTCCAACAAATTTGTGGCTGCGCAATGGGTAAGCGTGTCAGCCCAGGTTTTGCTAACCTTTACATGGCTGAGTGGGAAAAGGAAGCACTCAAAAGGTGTCCAAATCAGCCACTCATTTACCGCAGGTACCTGGATGACATTTTCATGATCTGGCAACATACTAAAGAAGCATTTAATGAATTTTTAGCCATTCTGAACAATCATGATCCGAATATCAAACTAAAAGCTGAAATTGATGAGATGTCCGTAGATTTCCTGGATGTAACCATATACAAAGGTATAAAGTATGAAACAACTGGTTACTTAGACTACAAAGTTTATTTTAAGCCAACCCACTCCCATCAACTCCTGCACAAGAAATCATTCCATCCACCGCATACTTTCAAGGGACTTGTAAAATCACAAATAATCCGCTTTCATAGAAATTCGAGTGATAGGAAAAACTTTGAATCAGCATGTTCGACCTTATTCAAAGCTCTCAGACCGAGAGGGTACTCTTCTCGGTTCCTACGTAAAATAAAGTCTGAAACTTTGCGTAATTTGGAACTCATTCCGGATAATGCCAGAAATTCTCGGCTTACCAAAATTTGTCATAATCGTCCGATTGTAGGTGAAGGAGGATCTCGGAAATGCGAAAAGAAAAGGTGTAAATTGGATGGTTTTCCTCCTTCCCAGAGTACATTCACAAGCTTTCAAAACAAAAGCAAATTTCAAATTCAGTCAATTTTAGATTGTGATTCTAAAAATGTCATTTATTTAATTTCATGCAAATTGTCTCAAAAGCAGTATGTCGGCGAAGCTAAAAATCCACTAAGATGGCGTGCAACTAGACACCTCTCAGATATTAGACTAGAGGAAGACACACATGTGGCTGAACATTTTAATCTTCCTGATCATTCAGTCCCTCGTGACTTTGAAATTATGCCTATCGAACAGCTACCTCTTTCAGACACAACAGAGGAAACTGATAAACAAAGAAAACTAAGAGAATCATTCTGGACTAAACAATTAGAAACACAATGGCCTAGGGGCATAAATTCTGACCCAGGCCTCTTAGATCAAAGAGAGATTATCCCATTTACTCTCACATACAATCGGACAAATGTTGAAATTGCCAAAATCCTAAAAGATGAATATCACAACTTACAGGACAATCTCAGACAACCTTTCAACAAGCGCCCAGTAATTGCATTTAAGAAAAATTCGAATCTACGTGACATCTTAGTAAAAGCCAAACTGAAATAGGTTTTCAAAAATACCACTCAGTGATTTATCATTGTGTGAAAATTAGGCCATATGGCGTCTCTAAAACAAAATGACAATCTCAAGGAATAAAATAAACAAGAATTTTTTCAATTTTGAAAATTCTGAGCCAGTGCATTTGACAATATCATATACATACTTGCCAGTGCCACTTTCGTTATTTTATTACTTTATAAATCCACTTGTATATAACATTCGTCCACATCGTCAGGCAATCTATCAGTCCTTCATTAGATCCACCTAGTAAAAGGTATATAGAAATCTCATGAAGGGTTAAATTGAACCTATTATCACTTTTTGAATTGCATGATTGTTTGAGCAAGAAAACTGTCGTTCAGGCCATCCTTCCTCCCTCTATACTGCCTTCCCTCTATCCATTATTCTGTCCTTCCTCCCTTCATTCATTCATTCTTTCCCTTATTCCTTCATTCCTTTCAGCCTTCCTTTCTGCTTTCCGTCCACCTCAGTTCATTCATTCGTTCGTTCATTCGTTCGTTCGTTCGTTCGTTCGTTCGTTCGTTCGTTCGTTCGTTCGTTCGTTCGTTCGTTCGTTCGTTCGTTCGTTCGTTCGTTCGTTCGTTCGTTCGTTCGTTCGTTCGTTCGTTCGTTCGTTCGTTTGTTCCTTCCTTCCTTCCTTCCACCCTTCCTTCCTTCGTTCGTTTGTTCATGTAATCGTTTATTCGTTTGTTTATTCATTCGCTCCTTCATTCGTTCCTTTCCTCTTTTCCGTCCACCCTACTTCCTCCTTCTGCCCTAATTCCTCGTTCCTTCCTCTGCCCTCTCCATCCCTTCATTCATTCATTCCTCCCTCTTCATCCCTTCCTTCCGGCCTTCATTCCTTTCATATTTCCTTCCTTCCATCATCCCATCCTTCCTACAAGCTTTCATTCCTCCAATATTTCCTCCCCATACCATTCCTTCCATCTTTCCCTCCATTCTTCCATCATGGTGGGTTGGTTGGTTGATTGGGTGGTGGATTGGATGGTTGGGTACTTGTTTGGGTGGTTGGTTGCGTGATTTGTTGGGTGGGTAGATGGTTGGGTGGTTGGATGGTTGGGTGGTTGATTGGGTGGTTGGTTTGTTGGGTGGTTGGTTGGGTGGGTGGGTGGTTGGTTGGTTGGGTGATTGGGTAGCTATGTCCATCCTTCTTTCCTTCTATCCTTGATTCATTCAATCATGCGATTTGTATGTTCATTTATCAGTTTTAGGTAGAAAATTACTCACAGAAAATGACTTTATTTCTCAACAGAATGATAATCTTTGAAACCAATACCTATGGAAACTGCTAACATTTGAGTAACTATATTACAAAGCAAAGGTTTTAATCAAAATTACTCATTCAGATCAAAGATTTTCAAACAAGGCCATCAGTCATGTATTTCTTTGAAATGTTTCCTTTGCAATCCAAATTATTTATTATACTTTGAAAAGGTCACTTAAGCACCTTTCAAATGATCTCACTGTTCACATCAAAGTCAGATTATTAGTTCTCTTTGAACCAGTGAGCAGTCCGCCGCTAAGCCATTGAAAGTAGCTCAATCTTTAACACCTTTCCAAATTGAAACCAACTTATTTATCCAGAGCTCAATTAGTCAACAATACATTAGTACAATGCATTATAACACCTTATTGGCGGCGTGTACCTCAAAGCAAACAACTTAGTAACTTTAAAGAAAGTGATTAAGTCTAAAAAAAATTCACTTGCCCAATAAATAGTAGGGCAAACTGTTGGACTGGTAGATTTGTCTAATAGGCTGCTGAAGAAGTGTGTAAACACGAAACGCGTCCAGCCCTCTGACGATGTGAAAAATTTCATTACTGTGTATTCCTGTGTATGTCTGTGTATTTCTGGATAGTACTGTATTCCTGTATTGCTGTGAGTAAGTTATAATATTTATATTGTTATTCCTGTATTGATTGTTCTTAGGTATTAAATATTAACATGTCATTAATCATTGCTACTAACCATATTCCTTCCATTTCAGCTCTGTAAGTTAACCCCTCTTGAATTAGGAAATATAAAGACAGCCCATCTGTCAAGATTTGTAGTGTGGGCCTGTTTACATTGTTAACTGATTGACTGTCTGAGTGTATCCTACTGATTAAGTGATTAGTTGATGGTGTCTGACCTGATTGCGTGAATACGTGATTGATTGATTGATTGTGATTAGTTGCTTGTTTGTCAGGTTGGTTGATTAATTGATTGAATGATTGAATGATTGCGTGATTAACGGGTTTATCGATTATGAGTGTTTCTGATTGATTGATAGATAGATAGATTGATTGGTTGTTTGAGTGTGTGAGTGACAGATTGAGGGAGCGACAGATTGATTAAAATTGATTGAAATTGATTGAAATTGATTGAAATTGATTAAGATTAATTAAGATTGATTAAGACTGATTGACAGTAGACCCATCCTTGATTCCACTACCCGAATCCCCATCATACCCTATGGCACCATTTTCACCTGATGATTTTCCATCACTATCACAGCGTGTAGCTGGTGGAAAATCATCACGTGAAAAGCCACCTGTAGCAAAGATTCCACAACCTCATTTCACCCCATCTCCGTTTTGTAAGCCCAGAAGACCCACCCGTCCCACTGAGCTAGAGAAGAACACCTTTTGGAAATTCCGGAACGAGTCTGTAAATAGACCCAATTGGCAGCTTCCCACTATTTGTAAAAAAATCTTGATTGTGGGAGCATCAAATCTCAGCCAAATCAACGTAGACCCGCATCCAGACATACAGGTGGCCTGCTTCCCTGGCGCATCTATTAATGACATAAGAACTGTCATTAATAGATGCACAGGGTCAGTCCATCCTGAGAAACTGATCCTTAATATAGGTATCAATGACCGGAACAGTCCACTCTCAGACACTAAGACTCGACTGAGATTGATGTTCAGCATGATAAGGAAGAAATTCCCTAAAACTATGATTTATTTCAGCCAATTAAACTTTTCAGCTACATCGACTCCCAACCAGAAGGAAATTCTTGAAGCAATTAATCGAATTGCAGAGTCCCCTAGGTCCAAGGTTACTGTCATACCACGCCTGCCAATCGCAGATTTCAGTGTGTGTCGTGACAATATACATTGGACTGAGGGGACTGCTAACACTATCTATAGCAATTGGCTAAATGTCCTTAATTTAAACTAGATTCGGGTCAAGGTAGTTGCCACCCAGAAATTGGACTAGGCAGTAATATTGTCAACCTAGATGGTTCTCAGTTAAGCGATAGCGAAAAATCGCTGCTTAATTTTGGTTTAACCTTTGTACCAACTCCGAAACCCAAAATTGGTTTGGATGCAGATTTAGAAAATGGCCTTATTAAAACTGCTGAATTTGGTCACCGCATCAAATTGGCAGATTATTTTCGAAACTCGAATGGCAACATTCCACCATTCATTGAGAAAACAGGCTGGGCACCAAATTTGAAACTGATTGATCCAGCAATCGGTAAAAGTATAAACCTGTACTCAGAGCGTATTAAAAATACAACATTTCCAAATGATCAGCAAAATTTATCTTATGAGCAGCGCCAGGCCCTACAAGGGTTATCTAAAAATAATGAAATTGTTATTAAACCTGCGGATAAAGGATCAGCTACTGTAATAATGGATAAAAATAACTATATCAAACAAGCACATAGACAGCTTAGTAATCCGAAACATTACCAAAAGCTAAAGGAACCACTTTGGCAAAATAACTGTAGCAAATTTAATGAAATTCTCCAAAAAATGGTTGATAACAAGAAGATAACTGAAAAGCAATTTAAATATCTCTTTGCAAAAGATGATTCGAAACCACGTACATTTTATCTTCTTCCTAAAATCCATAAGTCTATTGACTCGTGGACCGACCCAATGACTCCACCAGGGCGACCCATTATTTGAGATTGTGGTTCGGAATCATATAGGATTAGTGAATTTATCGACTACCATCTTCAGCCAATTGCAAATAGAGATTTTAGCTATCTGAAAAACACTGAAGACTTTCTAGCCCAGGTCTCTAAGATCTCGGTCCCTCCAAATTCATTCTTAATTACGATGGACGTCGATGCTATGTACACAAACTTTGATATCGAAAAGGGTCTTAATTCAATTCGTAGAGCATTTGCCGACTACCCCGACACCAACAGGCCTGACAGAGAAGTAATAGCTCTATTGGAGCTGAGTCTGAAAGGCAATGACTTTGAATTTGCTGGGGAATTTTCCAACAAATTTGTGACTGCGCAATGGGTAAGCGTTTCAGCCCAGGTTTTGCTATCCTTTACATGGCTGAGTGGGAAAAGGAAGCACTCAAAAGGTGTCCAAATCAGCCACTCATTTATCGCAGGTACCTGGATGACATTTTCATGATCTGGCAACATACTAAAGAAGCATTTAATGAATTTTTAGCCATTCTGAACAATCATGATCCGTATATCAAACTAAAAGCTGAAATTGATGAGATGTCCGTAGATTTCCTGGATGTAACCTTATACAAAGGTATAAAGTATGAAACAACTGGTTACTTAGACTACAAAGTTTATTTTAAGCCAACCGACTCCCATCAACTACTGCACAAGAAATCATTCCATCCACCGCATACTTTCAAGGGACTTGTAAAATCACAAATAATCCGCTTTCATAGAAATTCGAGTGATAGGAAAAACTTTGAATCATCATGTTCGACCTTATTCAAAGCTCTCAGACCGAGAGGATACTCTTCTCGGTTCCTACGTAAAATAAAGTCTGAAACTTTGCGTAATTTGGAACTCATTCCGGATAATGCCAGAAATTCTCGGCCTACCAAAATTTGTCATAATCGTCCGATTGTAGGTGAAGGAGGATCTCGGAAATGCGAAAAGAAAAGGTGTAAATTGGATGGTTTTCTTCCTTCCAAGAGTACATTCACAAGCTTTCAAAACAAAAGCAAATTTCAAATTCAGTCAATTTTAGATTGTGATTCTAAAAATGTCATTTATTTAATTTCATGCAAATTGTGTCAAAAGCAGTATGTCGACGAAACTAAAGATCCACTAAGATGGCGTGCAACTAGACACCTCTCAGATATTAGACTAGAGGAAGAAACACATGTGGCTGAACATTTTAATCTTCCTGATCATTCAGTCCCTCGTGACTTTGAAATTATGCCTATCGAACAGCTACCTCTTTCAGACACAACAGAGGAAACTGATAAACAAAGAAAACTAAGAGAATCATTCTGGATTAAACAATTAGAAACACAATGGCCTAGGGGCATAAATTCTGACCCAGGCCTCTTAGATCAAAGAGAGATTATCCCATTTACTCTCACATACAATCGGAAAAATGTTGAAATTGCCAAAATCCTAAAAGATGAATATCACAACTTACAGGACAATCTCAGACAACCTTTCAACAAGCGCCCAGTAATTGCATATAAGAAAAATTCGAATCTACGTGACATCTTAGTAAAAGCCAAACTGAAATAGGTTTTCAAAAATACCACTCAGTGATTTATCATTGTGTGAAAATTAGGCCATATGGCGTCTCTAAAACAAAATGACAATCTCAAGGAATAAAATAAACAAGAATTTTTTCAATTTTGAAAATTCTGAGCCAGTGCGTTTGACAATATCATATACATACTTGCCAGTGCCAGTTTCGTTATTTTATTACTTTATAAATCCACTTGTATATAACATTCGTCCACATCGTCAGGCAATCTATCAGTCCTTCATTAGATCCACCTAGTAAAAGGTATATAGAAATCTCATGAAGGGTTAAATTGAACCTATTATCACTTTTTGAATTGCATGATTGTTTGAGCAAGAAAACTGTCGTTCAGTCCATCCTTCCTCCCTCTATCCTGCCTTCCCTCTATCCATTATTCTGTCCTTCCTCCCTTCATTCATTCACTCTTTCCCTTATTCCTTCATTCCTTTCAGCCTTCCTTTCTGCTTTCCGTCCACCTCAGTTCGTTCATTCGTTCGTTCGTTCATTCGTTCGTTCGTTCGTTCGTTCGTTCGTTCGTTCGTTCGTTCGTTCGTTCGTTCGTTCGTTCGTTCGTTCGTTCGTTCGTTCGTTCGTTCGTTCGTTTGTTCCTTCCTTCCTTCCTTCCACCCTTCCTTCCTTCGTTCGTTTGTTCATGTAATCACTGTCGGCTAAGTTAGCACATGGTAATTGAAGCCGCACGTTGCCAGTGCGTCAATAAAATAAAAATACATATACTGCCAGAGCCGTGCTGGAGTCAGAGTACAATAGGCGTAAAAGCCTAGGATTGATTGTGACAGATGCATCCACAGATAGTCCCATATGAATCGTCAGTGTGTCAGTATATCAGACATGTGAAAGCTGGTCGGCCAATCCTTGACTTTTTAGTCTTGGTGCGGTGGTCCAGTGGAAAGATGCCTGGTTGCTGATGCTATGCAGAGTTGCAGAATGGCGGTTCGATCCCCCGACCGGGAGATGGTGATCAACAAATTAAACTAATGGGTGCATCACTGTCGGCTAAGTTAGCACATGGAAATTGAAGCCGCACGTTGCCAGTGCATCAATAAAATAAAAATACATATACTGCCAGAGCCGTGCTGGAGTCAGAGTACAATAGGCGTAAAAGCCTAGGATTGATTGTGACAGATGCATCCACAGATAGTCCCATATGAATCGTCAGTGTGTCAGTATATCAGACATGTGAAAGCTGATCGGCCAATCCTTGACTGTTTTGTCTTGGTGCGGTGGTCCGTTGGAAAGATGCCTGGTTGCTGATGATATGCGGAGTTGCAGAATGGCGGTTCGATCCCCCGACCGGGAGATGGTGATCAACAAATTAAACTAACGGGTGCATCACTGTCGGCTAAGTTAGCACATGGAAATTGAAGCCGCACGTTGCCAGTGCGTCAATAAAATAAAAATACATATACTGTCAGAGCCGTGCTGGAGTCAGAGTACAATAGGCGTAAAAGCCTAGGATTGATTGTGACAGATACATCCACAGATAGTCCCATATGAATCGTCAGTGTGTCAGTATATCAGACATGTGAAAGCTGGTCGGCCAATCCTTGACTTTTGTCTTGGTGCGGTGGTCCAGTGGAAAGATGCCTGGTTGCTGATGCTATGCGGATTTGTTGAATCGTGGTTCGATCCCCCAACCGGGAGATGGTGGTCAACAAATTAAACTAACGGGTGCATCACTGTCGGCTAAGTTAGCACATGGAAATTGAAGCCGCACGTTGCCAGTGCGTCAATAAAATAAAAATACATATACTGCCAGAGCCGTGCCGGAGTCAGAGTACAATAGGCATAAAAGCCTAGGATTGATTGTGACAGATGCATCCTTAGATAGTCCCATATGAATCGTCAGTGTGTCAGTATATCAGACATGTGAAAGCTGGTCGGCCAATCCTTGACTTTTGTCTTGGTGCGGTGGTCCAGTGGAAAGATGCCTGGTTGCTGATGCTATGCGGAGTTGCAGAATGGCGGTTCGATCCCCCAACCGGGAGATGGTGATCAACTAATTAAACTAACGGGTGCATCACTGTCGGCTATGTTAGCACATGGAAATTGAAACCGCACGTTGCCAGTGCGTCAATAAAATAAAAATACATATACTGCCAGAGCCGTGCCGGAGTCAGAGTACAATAGGCGTAAAAGCCTAGGATTGATTGTGACAGATGCATCCACAGATAGTCCCATATGAATCGTCAGTGTGTCAGTATATCAGACATGTGAAAGCTGATCGGCCAATCCTTGACTGTTTAGTCTTGGTGCGGTGGTCCGTTGGAAAGATGCCTGGTTGCTGATGCTATGCGGAGTTGCAGAATGGCGGTTCGATCCCCCGACCGGGAGATGGTGATCAACAAATTAAACTAATGGGTGCATCACTGTCGGCTAAGTTAGCACATGGAAATTGAAGCCGCACGTTGCCAGCGCGTCAATAAAATAAAAATACATATACTGTCAGAGCCGTGCTGGAGTCAGAGTACAATAGGCGTAAAAGCCTACGATTGATTGTGACAGATGCATCCACAGATAGTCCCATATGAATCGTCAGTGTGTCAGTATATCAGACATGTGATAGCTGGTCGGCCAATCCTTGACTTTTGTCTTGGTGCGGTGGTCCAGTGGAAAGATGCCTGGTTGCTGATGCTATGCGGAGTTGCAGAATGGCGGTTTGATCCCCCGACCGGGAGATGGTGATCAACAAATTAAACTAACGGGTGCATCACTGTCGGCTAAGTTAGCCCATGGAAATTGAAGCCGCACATTGCCAGTGCGTCAATAAAATAAAAATACATATACTGCCAGAGCCGTGCTGGAGTCAGAGTACAATAGGCGTAAAAGCCTAGGATTGATTGTGACAGATGCATCCACAGATAGTCCCATATGAATCGTCAGTGTGTCAGTATATCAGACATGTGAAAGCTGGTCGGCCAATCCTTGACTTTTGTCTTGGTGCGCTGGTCCAGTGGAAAGATGCCTGGTTGCTGATGCTATGCGGATTTGCAGAATGGTGGTTCGATCCCCCAACCGGGAGATGGTGGTCAACAAATTAAACTAACGGGTGCATCACTGTCGGCTAAGTTAGCACATGGAAATTGAAGCCGCACGTTGCCAGTGCGTCAATAAAATAAAAATACATATACTGCCAGAGCCGTGCCGGAGTCAGAGTACAATAGGCGTAAAAGCCTAGGATTGATTGTGACAGATGCATCCTTAGATAGTCCCATATGAATCGTCAGTGTGTCAGTATATCAGACATGTGAAAGCTGGTCGGCCAATCCTTGACTTTTGTCTTGGTGCGGTGGTCCAGTGGAAAGATGCCTGGTTGCTGATGCTATGCGGAGTTGCAGAATGGCGGTTCGATCCCCCAACCAGGAGATGGTGATCAACTAATTAAACTAACGGGTGCATCACTGTCGGCTAAGTTAGCACATGGAAATTGAAACCGCACGTTGCCGGTGCGTCAATAAAATAAAAATACATATACTGCCAGAGCCGTGCCGGAGTCAGAGTACAATAGGCGTAAAAGCCTAGGATTGATTGTGACAGATGCATCCACAGATAGTCCCATATGAATCGTCAGTGTGTCAGTATATCAGACATGTGAAAGCTGGTCGGCCAATCTTTGACTTTTGTCTTGGTGCGGTGGTCCAGTGGAAAGATGCCTGGTTGCTGATGCTATGCAGAGTTGCAGAATGGCGGTTCGATCCCCCAACCGGTAGATGGTGATCAACAAATTAAACTAACGGGTGCATCACTGTCGGCTAAGTTAGCACATGGAAATTGAAGCCGCACGTTTCCAGTGCGTCAATAAAATAAAAATACATATACTGCCAGAGCCGTGCTGGAGTCAGAGTACAATAGGCGTAAAAGCCTAGGATTGATTGTGACAGATGCATCCACAGATAGTCCCCTATGAATCGTCAGTGTGTCAGTATATCAGACATGTGAAAGCTGGTCGGCCAATCCTTGACTTTTGTCTTGGTGCGGTGGTCCAGTGGAAAGATGCCTGGTTGCTGATGCTATGCGGAGTTGCAGAATGGCGGTTCGATCCCCCAACCGGGAGATGGTGATCAACAAATTAAACTAACGGGTGCATGACTGTCGGCTAAGTTAGCACATGGAAATTGAAGCCGCACATTGCCAGTGCATCAATAAAATAAAAATACATATACTGCCAGAGCCGTGCTGGAGTCAGAGTACAATAGGCGTAAAAGCCTAGGATTGATTGTGACAGATGCATCCACAGATAATCCCATATGAATCGTCAGTGTGTCAGTATATCAGACATGTGAAAGCTGGTCGGCCAATCCTTGACTTTTGTCTTGGTGCGGTGGTCCAGTGGAAAGATGCCTGGTTGCTGATGCTATGCGGATTTGCAGAATGGTGGTTCGATCCCCCAACCGGGAGATGGTGGTCAACAAATTAAACTAACGGATGCATCACTGTCGGCTAAGTTAGCACATGGAAATTGAAGCCGCACGTTGCCAGTGCGTCAATAACATAAAAATACATATACTGCCAGAGCCGTGCCGGAGTCAGAGTACAATAGGCGTAAAAGCCTAGGATTGATTGTGACAGATGCATCCTTAGATAGTCCCATATGAATCGTCAGTGTGTCAGTATATCAGACATGTGAAAGCTGGTCGGCCAATCCTTGACTTTTGTCTTGGTGCGGTGGTCCAGTGGAAAGATGCCTGATTGCTGATGCTATGCGGAGTTGCAGAATGGTGGTTCGATCCCCCAACCGGGAGATGGTGATCAACTAATTAAACTAACGGGTGCATCACTGTCGGCTAAGTTAGCACATGGAAATTGAAACCGCACGTTGCCAGTGCGTCAATAAAATAAAAATACATATACTGCCAGAGCCGTGCCGGAGTCAGAGTACAATAGGCATAAAAGCCTAGGATTGATTGTGACAGATGCATCCACAGATAGTCCCATATGAATCGTCAGTGTGTCAGTGTATCAGACATGTGAAAGCTGGTCGGCCAATCCCTGACTTTTGTTTTGGTGCGGTGGTCCAGTGGAAAGATGCCTGGTTGCTGATGCTATGCGGAGTTGCAGAATGGCGGTTCGATCCCCCAACCGGGAGATGGTGATCAACAAATTAAACTAACGGGTGCATCACTGTCGGCTAAGTTAGCACATGGAAATTGAAGCCGCACATTGCCAGTGCATCAATAAAATAAAAATACATATACTGCCAGAGCCGTGCCGGAGTCAGAGTACAATAGGCGTAAAAGCCTAGGATTGATTGTGACAGATGCATCCACAGATAGTCCCATATGAATCGTCAGTGTGTCAGTATATCAGACATGTGAAAGCTGGTCGGCCAATCACTGACTTTTGTCTTGGTGCGGTGGTCCAGTGGAAAGATGCCTAGTTGCTGATGCTATGCGGAGTTGCAGAATGGCGGTTCGATCCCCCAACCGGGAGATGGTGGTCAACAAATTAAACTAACGGGTGCATCACTGTCGGCTAAGTTAGCACATGGAAATTGAAGCCGCACGTTGCCAGTGCGTCAATAAAATAAAAATACATATACTGCCAGAGCCGTGCCGGAGTCAGAGTACAATAGGCGTAAAAGCCTAGGATTGATTGTGACAGATGCATCCTTAGATAGTCCCATATGAATCGTCAGTGTGTCAGTATATCAGACATGTGAAAGCTGGTCGGCCAATCCTTGACTTTTGTCTTGGTGCGGTGGTCCAGTGGAAAGATGCCTGGTTGCTGATGCTATGCGGAGTTGCAGAATGGCGGTTCGATCCCCCAACCGGGAGATGGTGATCAACTAATTAAACTAACGGGTGCATCACTGTCGGCTAAGTTAGCA
Source organism: Chaetoderma sp. LZ-2023a (assembly GCA_034401795.1). Taxonomy (NCBI): domain Eukaryota; kingdom Metazoa; phylum Mollusca; class Caudofoveata; order Chaetodermatida; family Chaetodermatidae; genus Chaetoderma; species Chaetoderma sp. LZ-2023a. The sequence goes on along the minus strand of CM067359.1, from coordinate 108,481,035 downwards.
CATGGAAATTGAAACCACACGTTGCCAGTGCGTCAATAAAATAAAAATACATATACTGCCAGAGCCGTGCCGGAGTCAGAGTACAATAGGCGTAAAAGCCTAGGATTGATTGTGACAGATGCATCCACAGATAGTCCCATATGAATCGTCAGTGTGTCAGTATATCAGACATGTGAAAGCTGGTCGGCCAATCCTTGACTTTTGTCTTGGTGCGGTGGTCCAGTGGAAAGATGCCTGGTTGCTGATGCTATGCGGAGTTGCAGAATGGCGGTTCGATCCCCCAACCGGGAGATGGTGATCAACAAATTAAACTAACGGGTGCATCACTGTCGGCTAAGTTAGCACATGGAAATTGAAGCCGCACGTTTCCAGTGCGTCAATAAAATAAAAATACATATACTGCCAGAGCCGTGCTGGAGTCAGAGTACAATAGGCGTAAAAGCCTAGGATTGATTGTGACAGATGCATCCACAGATAGTCCCATATGAATCGTCAGTGTGTCAGTGTATCAGACATGTGAAAGCTGGTCGGCCAATCCTTGACTTTTGTCTTGGTGCGGTGGTCCAGTGGAAAGATGCCAGGTTGCTGATGCTATGCGGAGTTGCAGAATGGCGGTTCGATCCCCCAACCGGGAGATGGTGATCAACAAATTAAACTAACGGGTGCATCACTGTCGGCTATGTTAGCACATGGAAATTGAAGCCGCACGTTGCCAGTGCGTCAATAAAATAAAAATACATATACTGCCAGAGCCGTGCTGGAGTCAGAGTACAATAGGCGTAAAAGCCTAGGATTGATTGTGACAGATACATCCACAGATAGTCCCATATGAATCGTCAGTGTGTCAGTATATCAGACATGTGAAAGCTGGTCGGCCAAACCTTGACTTCCAGTCTTGGTGCGGTGGTCCAGTGGAAAGATGCCTAGTTGCTGATGCTATGCGGAGTTGCAGAATGGCGGTTCGATCCCCCAACCGGGAGATGGTGATCTACAAATTAAACTAACGGGTGCATCACTGTCGGCTAAGTTAGCACATGGAAATTGAAGCCGCACGTTGCCAGTGCGTCAATAAAATAAAAATACATATACTGCCAGAGCCCTGCTGGAGTCAGAGTACAATAGGCGTGAAAGCCTAGGATTGATTGTGACAGATGCATCCACAGATAGTCCCATATGAATCGTCAGTGTGTCAGTATATCAGACATGTGAAAGCTGGTCAGCCAATCCTTGACTTTTGTCTTGGTGCGGTGGTCCAGTGGAAAGATGCCTGGTTGCTGATGCTATGCGGAGTTGCAGAATGGCGGTTCGATCCCCCAACCGGGAGATGGTGATCAACAAATTAAACTAACGGGTGCATCACTGTCGGCTAAGTTAGCACATGGAAATTGAGGCCGCACATTGCCAGTGCGTCAATAAAATAAAAATACATATACTGCCAGAGCCGTGCTGGAGTCAGAGTACAATAGGCGTAAAAGCCTAGGATTGATTGTGACAGATGCATCCACAGATAGTGCCATATCAATCGTCAGTGTGTCAGTATATCAGACATGTGAAAGCTGGTCGGCCAATCCTTGACTTTTGTTTTGGTGCGGTGGTCCAGTGGAAAGATGCCTGGTTGCTGATGCTATGCGGAGTTGCAGAATGGCGGTTCGATCCCCCAACCGGGAGATGGTGATCAACAAATTAAACTAACGGGTTCATCACTGTAGGCTAAGTTAGCAAATGGAAATTGAAGCCGCACGTTGCCAGTGCGTCAATACAATAAAAATACATATACTGCCAGAGCCGTGCCGGAGTCAGAGTACAATAGGCGTAAAAGCCTAGGATTGATTGTGACAGATGCATCCTCAGATAGTCCCATATGAATCGTCAGTGTGTCAGTATATCAGACATGTGAAAGCTGGTCGGCCAATCCTTGACTTTTGTCTTGGTGCGGTGGTCCAGTGGAAAGATGCCTGGTTGCTGATGCTATGCGGAGTTGCAGAATGGCGGTTCGATCCCCAACCGGGAGATGGTGATCAACTAATTAAACTAACGGGTGCATCACTGTCGGCTAAGTTAGCACATGGAAATTGAAGCCGCACGTTGCCAGTGCGTCAATAAAATAAAAATACATATACTGCCAGAGCCGTGCTGGAGTCAGAGTACAATAGGCGTAAAAGCCTAGGATTGATTGTGACAGATGCATCCACAGATAGTCCCATATGAATCGTCAGTGTGTCAGTATATCAGACATGTGAAAGCTGGTCGGCCAATCCTTGACTTTTGTCTTGGTGCGGTGGTCCAGTGGAAAGATGCCTGGTTGCTGATGCTATGCGGAGTTGCAGAATGGCGGTTCGATCCCGCAACCAGGAGATGGTGATCAACAAATTAAACTAACGGGTGCATCACTGTCGGCTAAGTTAGCACATGGAAATTGAAGCCGCACGTTGCCAGTGCGTCAATAAAATAAAAATACATATACTGCCAGAGCCGTGCTGGAGTCAGAGTACAATAGGCGTAAAAGCCTAGGATTGATTGTGACAGATGCATCCACAAATAGTCCCATATGAATCGTCAGTGTGTCAGTATATCAGACATGTGAAAGCTGGTCGGCCAATCCTTGACTTTTGTCTTGGTGCGGTGGTCCACTGGAAAGATGCCTGGTTGCTGATGCTATGCGGAGTTGCAGAATGGCGGTTCGATCCCGCAACCGGGAGATGGTGATCAACAAATTAAACTAACGGGTGCATCACTGTCGGCTAAGTTAGCACATGGAAATTGAAGCCGCACGTTGCCAGTGCGTCAATAAAATAAAAATACATATACTGCCAGAGCCGTGCTGGAGTCAGAGTACAATAGGCGTAAAAGCCTAGGATTGATTGTGACAGATGCATCCACAGATAGTCCCATATGAATCGTCAGTGTGTCAGTATATCAGACATGTGAAAGCTGGTCGGCCAATCCTTGACTTTTGTCTTGGTGCGGTGGTCCAGTGGAAAGATGCCTGGTTGCTGATGCTATGCGGAGTTGCAGAATGGCGGTTCGATCCCTCAACCGGGAGATGGTGATCAACAAATTAAACTAACGGGTGCATCACTGTCGGCTAAGTTAGCACATGGAAATTGAAGCCGCACGTTGCCAGTGCGTCAATAAAATAAAAATACATATACTGCCAGAGCCGTGCTGGAGTCAGAGTACAATAGGCGTAAAAGCCTAGGATTGATTGTGACAGATGCATCCACAGATAGTCCCATATGAATCGTCAGTGTGTCAGTATATCAGACATGTGAAAGCTGGTCGGCCAATCCCTAACTTTTGTCTTGGTGCGGTGGTCCAGTGGAAAGATGCCTGGTTGCTGATGCTATGCGGAGTTGCACTATGGTGGTTCGATCCCTCAACCGGGTCGGCTAAGTTAGCACATGGAAATTGAAGCCGCACGTTGCCAGTGCGTCAATAAAATAAAAATACATATACTGCCGGAGCCGTGCTTGAGTCAGAGTACAATAGGCGTAAAAGCCTAGGATTGATTGTGACAGATGCATCCACAGATAGTCCCATATGAATCGTCAGTGTGTCAGTATATCAGACATGTGAAAGCTGGTCGGCCAATCCTTGACTTTTGTCTTGGTGCGGTGGTCCAGTGGAAAGATGCCTGGTTGCTGATGCTATGCGGAGTTGCAGAATGGCGGTTCGATCCCCCAACCGGGAGATGGTGATCAACAAATTAAACTAACGGGTGCATCACTGTCGGCTAAGTTAGCACATGGAAATTGAAGCCGCACGTTGCCAGTGCGTCAATAAAATAAAAATACATATACTGCCAGAGCCGTGCTGGAGTCAGAGTACAATAGGCGTAAAAGCCTAGGATTGATTGTGACAGATGCATCCACAGATAGTCCCATATGAATCGTCAGTGTGTCAGTATATCAGACATGTGAAAGCTGGTCGGCCAATCCCTGACTTTTGTCTTGGTGCGGTGGTCCAGTGGAAAGATGCCTGGTTGCTGATGCTATGCGGAGTTGCAGAATGGCGGTTCGATCCCCCAACCTGGAGATGGTGATCAACAAATTAAACTAACGGGTGCATCACTGTCGGCTAAGTTAGCACATGGAAATTGAAGCCGCACGTTGCCAGTGCGTCAATAAAATAAAAATACATATACTGCCAGAGCCGTGCTGGAGTCAGAGTACAATAGGCGTAAAAGCCTAGGATTGATTGTGACAGATGCATCCACAGATAGTCCCATATGAATCGTCAGTGTGTCAGTATATCAGACATGTGAAAGCTGGTCGGCCAATCCTTGACTTTTGTCTTGGTGCGGTGGTCCAGTGGACAGATGCCTGATTGCTGATGCTATGCGGAGTTGCAGAATGGCGGTTCGATCCCCCAACCGGGAGATGGTGATCAACAAATTAAACTAACGGGTGCATCACTGTCGGCTAAGTTAGCACATGGAAATTGAAGCCGCACGTTGCCAGTGCGTCAATAAAATAAAAATACATATACTGCCAGAGCCGTGCTGGAGTCAGAGTACAATAGGCGTAAAAGCCTAGGATTGATTGTGACAGATGCATCCACAGATAGTCCCATATGAATCGTCAGTGTGTCAGTATATCAGACATGTGAAAGCTGGTCGGCCAATCCTTGACTTTTGTCTTGGTGCGGTGGTCCAGTGGAAAGATGCCTGGTTGCTGATGCTATGCGGAGTTGCAGAATGGCGGTTCGATCCCCCAACCGGGAGATGGTGATCAACAAATTAAACTAACGGGTGCATCACTGTCGGCTAAGTTAGCACATGGAAATTGAAGCCGCACGTTGCCAGTGCGTCAATAAAATAAAAATACATATACTGCCAGAGCCGTGCTGGAGTCAGAGTACAATAGGCGTAAAAGCCTAGGATTGATTGTGACAGATGCATCCACAGATAGTCCCATATGAATCGTCAGTGTGTCAGTATATCAGACATGTGAAAGCTGGTCGGCCAATCCTTGACTTTTGTCTTGGTGCGGTGGTCCAGTGGAAAGATGCCTGGTTGATCCCCAACCGGGAGATGGTGATCAACAAATTAAACTAACGGGTGCATCACTGTCGGCTAAGTTAGCACATGGAAATTGAAGCCGCACGTTGCCAGTGCGTCAATAAAATAAAAATACATATACTGCCAGAGCCGTGCTGGAGTCAGAGTACAATAGGCGTAAAAGCCTAGGATTGATTGTGACAGATGCATCCACAGATAGTCCCATATGAATCGTCAGTGTGTCAGTATATCAGACATGTGAAAGCTGGTCGGCCAATCCTTGACTTTTGTCTTGGTGCGGTGGTCCAGTGGAAAGATGCCTGGTTGCTGATGCTATGCGGAGTTGCAGAATGGCGGTTCGATCCCCCAACCGGGAGATGGTGATCAACAAATTAAACTAACGGGTGCATCACTGTCGGCTAAGTTAGCACATGGAAATTGAAGCCGCACGTTGCCAGTGCGTCAATAAAATAAAAATACATATACTGCCAGAGCCGTGCTGGAGTCAGAGTACAATAGGCGTAAAAGCCTAGGATTGATTGTGACAGATGCATCCACAGATAGTCCCATATGAATCGTCAGTGTGTCAGTATATCAGACATGTGAAAGCTGGTCGGCCAATCCTTGACTTTTGTCTTGGTGCGGTTGTCCAGTGGACAGATGCCTGGATGCTGATGCTATGCGGAGTTGCAGAATGGCGGTTCGATCCCCCAACCGGGAGATGGTGATCAACAAATTAAACTAACGGGTGCATCACTGTCGGCTAAGTTAGCACATGGAAATTGAAGCCGCACGTTGCCAGTGCGTCAATAAAATAAAAATACATATACTGATAGAGCCGTGCTGGAGTCAGAGTACAATAGGCGTAAAAGCCTAGGATTGATTGTGACAGATGCATCCACAGATAGTCCCATATGAATCGTCAGTGTGTCAGTATATCAGACATGTGAAAGCTGGTCGGCCAATCCTTGACTTTTGTCTTGGTGCGGTGGTCCAGTGGAAAGATGCCTGGTTGCTGATGCTATGCGGAGTTGCAGAATGGCGGTTCGATCCCCCAACCGGGAGATGGTGATCAACAAATTAAACTAACGGGTGCATCACTGTCGGCTAAGTTAGCACATGGAAATTGAAGCCGCACGTTGCCAGTGCGTCAATAAAATAAAAATACATATACTGCCAGAGCCGTGCTGGAGTCAGAGTACAATAGGCGTAAAAGCCTAGGATTGATTGTGACAGATGCATCCACAGATAGTCCCATATGAATCGTCAGTGTGTCAGTATATCAGACATGTGAAAGCTGGTCGGCCAATCCTTGACTTTTGTCTTGGAGCGGTGGTCCAGTGGAAAGATGCCTGGTTGCTGATGCTATGCGGAGTTGCAGAATGGCGGTTCGATCCCCCAACCGGGAGATGGTGATCAACAAATTAAACTAACGGGTGCATCACTGTCGGCTAAGTTAGCACATGGAAATTGAAGCCGCACGTTGCCAGTGCGTCAATAAAATAAAAATACATATACTGCCAGAGCCGTGCTGGAGTCAGAGTACAATAGGCGTAAAAGCCTAGGATTGATTGTGACAGATGCATCCACAGATAGTCCCATATGAATCGTCAGTGTGTCAGTATATCAGACATGTGAAAGCTGGTCGGCCAATCCTTGACTTTTGTCTTGGTGCGGTGGTCCAGTGGACAGATGCCTGGATGCTGATGCTATGCGGAGTTGCAGAATGGCGGTTCGATCCCCCAACCGGGAGATGGTGATCAACAAATTAAACTAACGGGTGCATCACTGTCGGCTAAGTTAGCACATGGAAATTGAAGCCGCACGTTGCCAGTGAGTCAATAAAATAAAAATACATATACTGCCAGAGCCGTGTTGGAGTCAGAGTACAATAGGCGTAAAAGCCTAGGATTGATTGTGACAGATGCATCCACAGATAGTCCCATATGAATCGTCAGTGTGTCAGTATATCAGACATGTGAAAGCTGGTCGGCCAATCCCTGACTTTTGTCTTGGTGCGGTGGTCCAGTGGAAAGATGCCTGGTTGCTGATGCTATGCGGAGTTGCAGAATGGCGGTTCGATCCCCCAACCGGGAGATGGTGATCAACAAATTAAACTAACGGGTGCATCACTGTCGGCTAAGTTAGCACATGGAAATTGAAGCCGCACGTTGCCAGTGCGTCTATAAAATAAAAATACATATACTGCCAGAGCCGTGATGGAGTCAGAGTACAATAGGCGTAAAAGCCTAGGATTGATTGTGACAGATGCATCCACAGATAGTCCCATATGAATCGTCAGTGTGTCAGTATATCAGACATGTGAAAGCTGGTCGGCCAATCCTTGACTTTTGTCTTGGTGCGGTGGTCCAGTGGAAAGATGCCTGGTTGCTGATGCTATGCGGAGTTGCAGAATGGCGGTTCGATCCCCCAACCGGGAGATGGTGATCAACAAATTAAACTAACGGGTGCATCACTGTCGGCTAAGTTAGCACATGGAAATTGAAGCCGCACGTTGCCAGTGCGTCAATAAAATAAAAATACATATACTGCCAGAGCCGTGCTGGAGTCAGAGTACAATAGGCGTAAAAGCCTAGGATTGATTGTGACAGATGCATCCACAGATAGTCCCATATGAATCGTCAGTGTGTCAGTATATCAGACATGTGAAAGCTGGTCGGCCAATCCTTGACTTTTGTCTTGGTGCGGTGGTCCAGTGGAAAGATGCCTGGTTGCTGATGCTATGCGGAGTTGCAGAATGGCGGTTCGATCCCCCAACCGGGAGATGGTGATCAACAAATTAAACTAACGGGTGCATCACTGTCGGCTAAGTTAGCACATGGAAATTGAAGCCGCACGTTGCCAGTGCGTCAATAAAATAAAAATACATATACTGCCAGAGCCGTGCTGGAGTCAGAGTACAATAGGCGTAAAAGCCTAGGATTGATTGTGACAGATGCATCCACAGATAGTCCCATATGAATCGTCAGTGTGTCAGTATATTGGACATGTGAAAGCTGGTCGGCCAATCCTTGACTTTTGTCTTGGAGCGGTGGTCCAGTGGAAAGATGCCTGGTTGCTGATGCTATGCGGAGTTGCAGAATGGCGGTTCGATCCCCCAACCGGGAGATGGTGATCAACAAATTAAACTAACGGGTGCATCACTGTCGGCTAAGTTAGCACATGGAAATTGAAGCCGCACGTTGCCAGTGCGTCAATAAAATAAAAATACATATACTGCCAGAGCCGTGCTGGAGTCAGAGTACAATAGGCGTAAAAGCCTAGGATTGATTGTGACAGATGCATCCACAGATAGTCCCATATGAATCGTCAGTGTGTCAGTATATCAGACATGTGAAAGCTGGTCGGCCAATCCTTGACTTTTGTCTTGGTGCGGTGGTCCAGTGGACAGATGCCTGGATGCTGATGCTATGCGGAGTTGCAGAATGGCGGTTCGATCCCCCAACCGGGAGATGGTGATCAACAAATTAAACTAACGGGTGCATCACTGTCGGCTAAGTTAGCACATGGAAATTGAAGCCGCACGTTGCCAGTGAGTCAATAAAATAAAAATACATATACTGCCAGAGCCGTGTTGGAGTCAGAGTACAATAGGCGTAAAAGCCTAGGATTGATTGTGACAGATGCATCCACAGATAGTCCCATATGAATCGTCAGTGTGTCAGTATATCAGACATGTGAAAGCTGGTCGGCCAATCCCTGACTTTTGTCTTGGTGCGGTGGTCCAGTGGAAAGATGCCTGGTTGCTGATGCTATGCGGAGTTGCAGAATGGCGGTTCGATCCCCCAACCGGGAGATGGTGATCAACAAATTAAACTAACGGGTGCATCACTGTCGGCTAAGTTAGCACATGGAAATTGAAGCCGCACGTTGCCAGTGCGTCAATAAAATAAAAATACATATACTGCCAGAGCCGTGATGGAGTCAGAGTACAATAGGCGTAAAAGCCTAGGATTGATTGTGACAGATGCATCCACAGATAGTCCCATATGAATCGTCAGTGTGTCAGTATATCAGACATGTGAAAGCTGGTCGGCCAATCCTTGACTTTTGTCTTGGTGCGGTGGTCCAGTGGAAAGATGCCTGGTTGCTGATGCTATGCGGAGTTGCAGAATGGCGGTTCGATCCCCCAACCGGGAGATGGTGATCAACAAATTAAACTAACGGGTGCATCACTGTCGGCTAAGTTAGCACATGGAAATTGAAGCCGCACGTTGCCAGTGCGTCAATAAAATAAAAATACATATACTGCCAGAGCCGTGCTGGAGTCAGAGTACAATAGGCGTAAAAGCCTAGGATTGATTGTGACAGATGCATCCACAGATAGTCCCATATGAATCGTCAGTGTGTCAGTATATCAGACATGTGAAAGCTGGTCGGCCAATCCCTGACTTTTGTCTTGGTGCGGTGGTCCAGTGGAAAGATGCCTGGTTGCTGATGCTATGCGGAGTTGCAGAATGGCGGTTCGATCCCCCAACCGGGAGATGGTGATCAACAAATTAAACTAACGGGTGCATCACTGTCGGCTAAGTTAGCACATGGAAATTGAAGCCGCACGTTGCCAGTGCGTCAATAAAATAAAAATACATATACTGCCAGAGCCGTGCTGGAGTCAGAGTACAATAGGCGTAAAAGCCTAGGATTGATTGTGACAGATGCATCCACAGATAGTCCCATATGAATCGTCAGTGTGTCAGTATATTGGACATGTGAAAGCTGGTCGGCCAATCCTTGACTTTTGTCTTGGAGCGGTGGTCCAGTGGAAAGATGCCTGGTTGCTGATGCTATGCGGAGTTGCAGAATGGCGGTTCGATCCCCCAACCGGGAGATGGTGATCAACAAATTAAACTAACGGGTGCATCACTGTCGGCTAAGTTAGCACATGGAAATTGAAGCCGCACGTTGCCAGTGCGTCAATAAAATAAAAATACATATACTGCCAGAGCCGTGCTGGAGTCAGAGTACAATAGGCGTAAAAGCCTAGGATTGATTGTGACAGATGCATCCACAGATAGTCCCATATGAATCGTCAGTGTGTCAGTATATCAGACATGTGAAAGCTGGTCGGCCAATCCTTGACTTTTGTCTTGGTGCGGTGGTCCAGTGGACAGATGCCTGGTTGCTGATGCTATGCGGAGTTGCAGAATGGCGGTTCGATCCCCCAACCGGGAGATGGTGATCAACAAATTAAACTAACGGGTGCATCACTGTCGGCTAAGTTAGCACATGGAAATTGAAGCCGCACGTTGCCAGTGCGTCAATAAAATAAAAATACATATACTGCCAGAGCCGTGCTGGAGTCAGAGTACAATAGGCGTAAAAGCCTAGGATTGATTGTGACAGATGCATCCACAGATAGTCCCATATGAATCGTCAGTGTGTCAGTATATCAGACATGTGAAAGCTGGTCGGCCAATCCTTGACTTTTGTCTTGGTGCGGTGGTCCAGTGGAAAGATGCCTGGTTGCTGATGCTATGCGGAGTTGCAGAATGGCGGTTCGATCCCCCAACCGGGAGATGGTGATCAACAAATTAAACTAACGGGTGCATCACTGTCGGCTAAGTTAGCACATGGAAATTGAAGCCGCACGTTGCCAGTGCGTCAATAAAATAAAAATACATATACTGCCAGAGCCGTGCTGGAGTCAGAGTACAATAGGCGTAAAAGCCTAGGATTGATTGTGACAGATGCATCCACAGATAGTCCCATATGAATCGTCAGTGTGTCAGTATATCAGACATGTGAAAGCTGGTCGGCCAATCCTTGACTTTTGTCTTGGTGCGGTGGTCCAGTGGACAGATGCCTGGTTGCTGATGCTATGCGGAGTTGCAGAATGGCGGTTCGATCCCCCAACCGGGAGATGGTGATCAACAAATTAAACTAACGGGTGCATCACTGTCGGCTAAGTTAGCACATGGAAATTGAAGCCGCACGTTGCCAGTGCGTCAATAAAATAAAAATACATATACTGCCAGAGCCGTGTTGGAGTCAGAGTACAATAGGCGTAAAAGCCTAGGATTGATTGTGACAGATGCATCCACAGATAGTCCCATATGAATCGTCAGTGTGTCAGTATATCAGACATGTGAAAGCTGGTCGGCCAATCCCTGACTTTTGTCTTGGTGCGGTGGTCCAGTGGAAAGATGCCTGGTTGCTGATGCTATGCGGAGTTGCAGAATGGCGGTTCGATCCCCCAACCGGGAGATGGTGATCAACAAATTAAACTAACGGGTGCATCACTGTCGGCTAAGTTAGCACATGGAAATTGAAGCCGCACGTTGCCAGTGCGTCAATAAAATAAAAATACATATACTGCCAGAGCCGTGCTGGAGTCAGAGTACAATAGGCGTAAAAGCCTAGGATTGATTGTGACAGATGCATCCACAGATAGTCCCATATGAATCGTCAGTGTGTCAGTATATCAGACATGTGAAAGCTGGTCGGCCAATCCTTGACTTTTGTCTTGGTGCGGTGGTCCAGTGGAAAGATGCCTGGTTGCTGATGCTATGCGGAGTTGCAGAATGGCGGTTCGATCCCCCAACCGGGAGATGGTGATCAACAAATTAAACTAACGGGTGCATCACTGTCGGCTAAGTTAGCACATGGAAATTGAAGCCGCACGTTGCCAGTGCGTCAATAAAATAAAAATACATATACTGCCAGAGCCGTGCTGGAGTCAGAGTACAATAGGCGTAAAAGCCTAGGATTGATTGTGACAGATGCATCCACAGATAGTCCCATATGAATCGTCAGTGTGTCAGTATATCAGACATGTGAAAGCTGGTCGGCCAATCCTTGACTTTTGTCTTGGTGCGGTGGTCCAGTGGAAAGATGCCTGGTTGCTGATGCTATGCGGAGTTGCAGAATGGCGGTTCGATCCCCCAACCGGGAGATGGTGATCAACAAATTAAACTAACGGGTGCATCACTGTCGGCTAAGTTAGCACATGGAAATTGAAGCCGCACGTTGCCAGTGCGTCAATAAAATAAAAATACATATACTGCCAGAGCCGTGCTGGAGTCAGAGTACAATAGGCGTAAAAGCCTAGGATTGATTGTGACAGATGCATCCACAGATAGTCCCATATGAATCGTCAGTGTGTCAGTATATCAGACATGTGAAAGCTGGTCGGCCAATCCTTGACTTTTGTCTTGGTGCGGTGGTCCAGTGGACAGATGCCTGGATGCTGATGCTATGCGGAGTTGCAGAATGGCGGTTCGATCCCCCAACCGGGAGATGGTGATCAACAAATTAAACTAACGGGTGCATCACTGTCGGCTAAGTTAGCACATGGAAATTGAAGCCGCACGTTGCCAGTGAGTCAATAAAATAAAAATACATATACTGCCAGAGCCGTGTTGGAGTCAGAGTACAATAGGCGTAAAAGCCTAGGATTGATTGTGACAGATGCATCCACAGATAGTCCCATATGAATCGTCAGTGTGTCAGTATATCAGACATGTGAAAGCTGGTCGGCCAATCCCTGACTTTTGTCTTGGTGCGGTGGTCCAGTGGAAAGATGCCTGGTTGCTGATGCTATGCGGAGTTGCAGAATGGCGGTTCGATCCCCCAACCGGGAGATGGTGATCAACAAATTAAACTAACGGGTGCATCACTGTCGGCTAAGTTAGCACATGGAAATTGAAGCCGCACGTTGCCAGTGCGTCAATAAAATAAAAATACATATACTGCCAGAGCCGTGATGGAGTCAGAGTACAATAGGCGTAAAAGCCTAGGATTGATTGTGACAGATGCATCCACAGATAGTCCCATATGAATCGTCAGTGTGTCAGTATATCAGACATGTGAAAGCTGGTCGGCCAATCCTTGACTTTTGTCTTGGTGCGGTGGTCCAGTGGAAAGATGCCTGGTTGCTGATGCTATGCGGAGTTGCAGAATGGCGGTTCGATCCCCCAACCGGGAGATGGTGATCAACAAATTAAACTAACGGGTGCATCACTGTCGGCTAAGTTAGCACATGGAAATTGAAGCCGCACGTTGCCAGTGCGTCAATAAAATAAAAATACATATACTGCCAGAGCCGTGCTGGAGTCAGAGTACAATAGGCGTAAAAGCCTAGGATTGATTGTGACAGATGCATCCACAGATAGTCCCATATGAATCGTCAGTGTGTCAGTATATCAGACATGTGAAAGCTGGTCGGCCAATCCTTGACTTTTGTCTTGGTGCGGTGGTCCAGTGGAAAGATGCCTGGTTGCTGATGCTATGCGGAGTTGCAGAATGGCGGTTCGATCCCCCAACCGGGAGATGGTGATCAACAAATTAAACTAACGGGTGCATCACTGTCGGCTAAGTTAGCACATGGAAATTGAAGCCGCACGTTGCCAGTGCGTCAATAAAATAAAAATACATATACTGCCAGAGCCGTGCTGGAGTCAGAGTACAATAGGCGTAAAAGCCTAGGATTGATTGTGACAGATGCATCCACAGATAGTCCCATATGAATCGTCAGTGTGTCAGTATATCAGACATGTGAAAGCTGGTCGGCCAATCCTTGACTTTTGTCTTGGTGCGGTGGTCCAGTGGAAAGATGCCTGGTTGCTGATGCTATGCGGAGTTGCAGAATGGCGGTTCGATCCCCCAACCGGGAGATGGTGATCAACAAATTAAACTAACGGGTGCATCACTGTCGGCTAAGTTAGCACATGGAAATTGAAGCCGCACGTTGCCAGTGCGTCAATAAAATAAAAATACATATACTGCCAGAGCCGTGCTGGAGTCAGAGTACAATAGGCGTAAAAGCCTAGGATTGATTGTGACAGATGCATCCACAGATAGTCCCATATGAATCGTCAGTGTGTCAGTATATCAGACATGTGAAAGCTGGTCGGCCAATCCTTGACTTTTGTCTTGGTGCGGTGGTCCAGTGGAAAGATGCCTGGTTGCTGATGCTATGCGGAGTTGCAGAATGGCGGTTCGATCCCCCAACCGGGAGATGGTGATCAACAAATTAAACTAACGGGTGCATCACTGTCGGCTAAGTTAGCACATGGAAATTGAAGCCGCACGTTGCCAGTGAGTCAATAAAATAAAAATACATATACTGCCAGAGCCGTGCTGGAGTCAGAGTACAATAGGCGTAAAAGCCTAGGATTGATTGTGACAGATGCATCCACAGATAGTCCCATATGAATCGTCAGTGTGTCAGTATATCAGACATGTGAAAGCTGGTCGGCCAATCCTTGACTTTTGTCTTGGTGCGGTGGTCCAGTGAAAAGATGCCTGGTTGCTGATGCTATGCGGAGTTGCAGAATGGCGGTTCGATCCCCCAACCGGGAGATGGTGATCAACAAATTAAACTAACGGGTGCATCACTGTCGGCTAAGTTAGCACATGGAAATTGAAGCCGCACGTTGCCAGTGCGTCAATAAAATAAAAATACATATACTGCCAGAGCCGTGCTGGAGTCAGAGTACAATAGGCGTAAAAGCCTAGGATTGATTGTGACAGATGCATCCACAGATAGTCCCATATGAATCGTCAGTGTGTCAGTATATCGGACATGTGAAAGCTGGTCGGCCAATCCTTGACTTTTGTCTTGGTGCGGTGGTCCAGTGGAAAGATGCCTGGTTGCTGATGCTATGCGGAGTTGCAGAATGGCGGTTCGATCCCCCAACCGGGAGATGGTGATCAACAAATTAAACTAACGGGTGCATCACTGTCGGCTAAGTTAGCACATGGAAATTGAAGCCGCACGTTGCCAGTGCGTCAATAAAATAAAAATACATATACTGCCAGAGCCGTGCTGGAGTCAGAGTACAATAGGCGTAAAAGCCTAGGATTGATTGTGACAGATGCATCCACAGATAGTCCCATATGAATCGTCAGTGTGGCAGTATATCAGACATGTGAAAGCTGGTCGGCCAATCCTTGACTTTTGTCTTGGTGCGGTGGTCCAGTGGACAGATGCCTGGATGCTGATGCTATGCGGAGTTGCAGAATGGCGGTTCGATCCCCCAACCGGGAGATGGTGATCAACAAATTAAACTAACGGGTGCATCACTGTCGGCTAAGTTAGCACATGGAAATTGAAGCCGCACGTTGCCAGTGCGTCAATAAAATAAAAATACATATACTGCCAGAGCCGTGCTGGAGTCAGAGTACAATAGGCGTAAAAGCCTAGGATTGATTGTGACAGATGCATCCACAGATAGTCCCATATGAATCGTCAGTGTGTCAGTATATCAGACATGTGAAAGCTGGTCGGCCAATCCCTGACTTTTGTCTTGGTGCGGTGGTCCAGTGGAAAGATGCCTGGTTGCTGATGCTATGCGGAGTTGCAGAATGGCGGTTCGATCCCCCAACCGGGAGATGGTGATCAACAAATTAAACTAACGGGTGCATCACTGTCGGCTAAGTTAGCACATGGAAATTGAAGCCGCACGTTGCCAGTGCGTCAATAAAATAAAAATACATATACTGCCAGAGCCGTGCTGGAGTCAGAGTACAATAGGCGTAAAAGCCTAGGATTGATTGTGACAGATGCATCCACAGATAGTCCCATATGAATCGTCAGTGTGTCAGTATATCAGACATGTGAAAGCTGGTCGGCCAATCCTTGACTTTTGTCTTGGTGCGGTGGTCCAGTGGAAAGATGCCTGGTTGCTGATGCTATGCGGAGTTGCAGAATGGCGGTTCGATCCCCCAACCGGGAGATGGTGATCAACAAATTAAACTAACGGGTGCATCACTGTCGGCTAAGTTAGCACATGGAAATTGAAGCCGCACGTTGCCAGTGCGTCAATAAAATAAAAATACATATACTGCCAGAGCCGTGCTGGAGTCAGAGTACAATAGGCGTAAAAGCCTAGGATTGATTGTGACAGATGCATCCACAGATAGTCCCATATGAATCGTCAGTGTGTCAGTATATCAGACATGTGAAAGCTGGTCGGCCAATCCTTGACTTTTGTCTTGGTGCGGTGGTCCAGTGGAAAGATGCCTGGTTGCTGATGCTATGCGGAGTTGCAGAATGGCGGTTCGATCCCCCAACCGGGAGATGGTGATCAACAAATTAAACTAACGGGTGCATCACTGTCGGCTAAGTTAGCACATGGAAATTGAAGCCGCACGTTGCCAGTGCGTCTATAAAATAAAAATACATATACTGCCAGAGCCGTGATGGAGTCAGAGTACAATAGGCGTAAAAGCCTAGGATTGATTGTGACAGATGCATCCACAGATAGTCCCATATGAATCGTCAGTGTGTCAGTATATCAGACATGTGAAAGCTGGTCGGCCAATCCTTGACTTTTGTCTTGGTGCGGTGGTCCAGTGGACAGATGCCTGGATGCTGATGCTATGCGGAGTTGCAGAATGGCGGTTCGATCCCCCAACCGGGAGATGGTGATCAACAAATTAAACTAACGGGTGCATCACTGTCGGCTAAGTTAGCACATGGAAATTGAAGCCGCACGTTGCCAGTGCGTCAATAAAATAAAAATACATATACTGCCAGAGCCGTGCTGGAGTCAGAGTACAATAGGCGTAAAAGCCTAGGATTGATTGTGACAGATGCATCCACAGATAGTCCCATATGAATCGTCAGTGTGTCAGTATATCAGACATGTGAAAGCTGGTCGGCCAATCCCTGACTTTTGTCTTGGTGCGGTGGTCCAGTGGAAAGATGCCTGGTTGCTGATGCTATGCGGAGTTGCAGAATGGCGGTTCGATCCCCCAACCGGGAGATGGTGATCAACAAATTAAACTAACGGGTGCATCACTGTCGGCTAAGTTAGCACATGGAAATTGAAGCCGCACGTTGCCAGTGCGTCAATAAAATAAAAATACATATACTGCCAGAGCCGTGCTGGAGTCAGAGTACAATAGGCGTAAAAGCCTAGGATTGATTGTGACAGATGCATCCACAGATAGTCCCATATGAATCGTCAGTGTGTCAGTATATCAGACATGTGAAAGCTGGTCGGCCAATCCTTGACTTTTGTCTTGGTGCGGTGGTCCAGTGGAAAGATGCCTGGTTGCTGATGCTATGCGGAGTTGCAGAATGGCGGTTCGATCCCCCAACCGGGAGATGGTGATCAACAAATTAAACTAACGGGTGCATCACTGTCGGCTAAGTTAGCACATGGAAATTGAAGCCGCACGTTGCCAGTGCGTCAATAAAATAAAAATACATATACTGCCAGAGCCGTGCTGGAGTCAGAGTACAATAGGCGTAAAAGCCTAGGATTGATTGTGACAGATGCATCCACAGATAGTCCCATATGAATCGTCAGTGTGTCAGTATATCAGACATGTGAAAGCTGGTCGGCCAATCCTTGACTTTTGTCTTGGTGCGGTGGTCCAGTGGAAAGATGCCTGGTTGCTGATGCTATGCGGAGTTGCAGAATGGCGGTTCGATCCCCCAACCGGGAGATGGTGATCAACAAATTAAACTAACGGGTGCATCACTGTCGGCTAAGTTAGCACATGGAAATTGAAGCCGCACGTTGCCAGTGCGTCAATAAAATAAAAATACATATACTGCCAGAGCCGTGATGGAGTCAGAGTACAATAGGCGTAAAAGCCTAGGATTGATTGTGACAGATGCATCCACAGATAGTCCCATATGAATCGTCAGTGTGTCAGTATATCAGACATGTGAAAGCTGGTCGGCCAATCCTTGACTTTTGTCTTGGTGCGGTGGTCCAGTGGAAAGATGCCTGGTTGCTGATGCTATGCGGAGTTGCAGAATGGCGGTTCGATCCCCCAACCGGGAGATGGTGATCAACAAATTAAACTAACGGGTGCATCACTGTCGGCTAAGTTAGCACATGGAAATTGAAGCCGCACGTTGCCAGTGCGTCAATAAAATAAAAATACATATACTGCCAGAGCCGTGCTGGAGTCAGAGTACAATAGGCGTAAAAGCCTAGGATTGATTGTGACAGATGCATCCACAGATAGTCCCATATGAATCGTCAGTGTGTCAGTATATCAGACATGTGAAAGCTGGTCGGCCAATCCTTGACTTTTGTCTTGGTGCGGTGGTCCAGTGGACAGATGCCTGGATGCTGATGCTATGCGGAGTTGCAGAATGGCGGTTCGATCCCCCAACCGGGAGATGGTGATCAACAAATTAAACTAACGGGTGCATCACTGTCGGCTAAGTTAGCACATGGAAATTGAAGCCGCACGTTGCCAGTGAGTCAATAAAATAAAAATACATATACTGCCAGAGCCGTGTTGGAGTCAGAGTACAATAGGCGTAAAAGCCTAGGATTGATTGTGACAGATGCATCCACAGATAGTCCCATATGAATCGTCAGTGTGTCAGTATATCAGACATGTGAAAGCTGGTCGGCCAATCCTTGACTTTTGTCTTGGTGCGGTGGTCCAGTGAAAAGATGCCTGGTTGCTGATGCTATGCGGAGTTGCAGAATGGCGGTTCGATCCCCCAACCGGGAGATGGTGATCAACAAATTAAACTAACGGGTGCATCACTGTCGGCTAAGTTAGCACATGGAAATTGAAGCCGCACGTTGCCAGTGCGTCAATAAAATAAAAATACATATACTGCCAGAGCCGTGCTGGAGTCAGAGTACAATAGGCGTAAAAGCCTAGGATTGATTGTGACAGATGCATCCACAGATAGTCCCCTATGAATCGTCAGTGTGTCAGTATATCGGACATGTGAAAGCTGGTCGGCCAATCCTTGACTTTTGTCTTGGTGCGGTGGTCCAGTGGAAAGATGCCTGGTTGCTGATGCTATGCGGAGTTGCAGAATGGCGGTTCGATCCCCCAACCGGGAGATGGTGATCAACAAATTAAACTAACGGGTGCATCACTGTCGGCTAAGTTAGCACATGGAAATTGAAGCCGCACGTTGCCAGTGCGTCAATAAAATAAAAATACATATACTGCCAGAGCCGTGCTGGAGTCAGAGTACAATAGGCGTAAAAGCCTAGGATTGATTGTGACAGATGCATCCACAGATAGTCCCATATGAATCGTCAGTGTGGCAGTATATCAGACATGTGAAAGCTGGTCGGCCAATCCTTGACTTTTGTCTTGGTGCGGTGGTCCAGTGGACAGATGCCTGGATGCTGATGCTATGCGGAGTTGCAGAATGGCGGTTCGATCCCCCAACCGGGAGATGGTGATCAACAAATTAAACTAACGGGTGCATCACTGTCGGCTAAGTTAGCACATGGAAATTGAAGCCGCACGTTGCCAGTGAGTCAATAAAATAAAAATACATATACTGCCAGAGCCGTGCTGGAGTCAGAGTACAATAGGCGTAAAAGCCTAGGATTGATTGTGACAGATGCATCCACAGATAGTCCCATATGAATCGTCAGTGTGTCAGTATATCAGACATGTGAAAGCTGGTCGGCCAATCCTTGACTTTTGTCTTGGTGCGGTGGTCCAGTGGAAAGATGCCTGGTTGCTGATGCTATGCGGAGTTGCAGAATGGCGGTTCGATCCCCCAACCGGGAGATGGTGATCAACAAATTAAACTAACGGGTGCATCACTGTCGGCTAAGTTAGCACATGGAAATTGAAGCCGCACGTTGCCAGTGCGTCTATAAAATAAAAATACATATACTGCCAGAGCCGTGATGGAGTCAGAGTACAATAGGCGTAAAAGCCTAGGATTGATTGTGACAGATGCATCCACAGATAGTCCCATATGAATCGTCAGTGTGTCAGTATATCAGACATGTGAAAGCTGGTCGGCCAATCCTTGACTTTTGTCTTGGTGCGGTGGTCCAGTGGAAAGATGCCTGGTTGCTGATGCTATGCGGAGTTGCAGAATGGCGGTTCGATCCCCCAACCGGGAGATGGTGATCAACAAATTAAACTAACGGGTGCATCACTGTCGGCTAAGTTAGCACATGGAAATTGAAGCCGCACGTTGCCAGTGAGTCAATAAAATAAAAATACATATACTGCCAGAGCCGTGCTGGAGTCAGAGTACAATAGGCGTAAAAGCCTAGGATTGATTGTGACAGATGCATCCACAGATAGTCCCATATGAATCGTCAGTGTGTCAGTATATCAGACATGTGAAAGCTGGTCGGCCAATCCTTGACTTTTGTCTTGGTGCGGTGGTCCAGTGGAAAGATGCCTGGTTGCTGATGCTATGCGGAGTTGCAGAATGGCGGTTCGATCCCCCAACCGGGAGATGGTGATCAACAAATTAAACTAACGGGTGCATCACTGTCGGCTAAGTTAGCACATGGAAATTGAAGCCGCACGTTGCCAGTGCGTCAATAAAATAAAAATACATATACTGCCAGAGCCGTGCTGGAGTCAGAGTACAATAGGCGTAAAAGCCTAGGATTGATTGTGACAGATGCATCCACAGATAGTCCCATATGAATCGTCAGTGTGTCAGTATATCAGACATGTGAAAGCTGGTCGGCCAATCCTTGACTTTTGTCTTGGTGCGGTGGTCCAGTGGAAAGATGCCTGGTTGCTGATGCTATGCGGAGTTGCAGAATGGCGGTTCGATCCCCCAACCGGGAGATGGTGATCAACAAATTAAACTAACGGGTGCATCACTGTCGGCTAAGTTAGCACATGGAAATTGAAGCCGCACGTTGCCAGTGCGTCAATAAAATAAAAATACATATACTGCCAGAGCCGTGCTGGAGTCAGAGTACAATAGGCGTAAAAGCCTAGGATTGATTGTGACAGATGCATCCACAGATAGTCCCATATGAATCGTCAGTGTGTCAGTATATCAGACATGTGAAAGCTGGTCGGCCAATCCTTGACTTTTGTCTTGGTGCGGTGGTCCAGTGGAAAGATGCCTGGTTGCTGATGCTATGCGGAGTTGCAGAATGGCGGTTCGATCCCCCAACCGGGAGATGGTGATCAACAAATTAAACTAACGGGTGCATCACTGTCGGCTAAGTTAGCACATGGAAATTGAAGCCGCACGTTGCCAGTGCGTCAATAAAATAAAAATACATATACTGCCAGAGCCGTGCTGGAGTCAGAGTACAATAGGCGTAAAAGCCTAGGATTGATTGTGACAGATGCATCCACAGATAGTCCCATATGAATCGTCAGTGTGTCAGTATATCAGACATGTGAAAGCTGGTCGGCCAATCCTTGACTTTTGTCTTGGTGCGGTGGTCCAGTGGACAGATGCCTGGATGCTGATGCTATGCGGAGTTGCAGAATGGCGGTTCGATCCCCCAACCGGGAGATGGTGATCAACAAATTAAACTAACGGGTGCATCACTGTCGGCTAAGTTAGCACATGGAAATTGAAGCCGCACGTTGCCAGTGAGTCAATAAAATAAAAATACATATACTGCCAGAGCCGTGTTGGAGTCAGAGTACAATAGGCGTAAAAGCCTAGGATTGATTGTGACAGATGCATCCACAGATAGTCCCATATGAATCGTCAGTGTGTCAGTATATCAGACATGTGAAAGCTGGTCGGCCAATCCTTGACTTTTGTCTTGGTGCGGTGGTCCAGTGGAAAGATGCCTGGTTGCTGATGCTATGCGGAGTTGCAGAATGGCGGTTCGATCCCCCAACCGGGAGATGGTGATCAACAAATTAAACTAACGGGTGCATCACTGTCGGCTAAGTTAGCACATGGAAATTGAAGCCGCACGTTGCCAGTGCGTCAATAAAATAAAAATACATATACTGCCAGAGCCGTGCTGGAGTCAGAGTACAATAGGCGTAAAAGCCTAGGATTGATTGTGACAGATGCATCCACAGATAGTCCCATATGAATCGTCAGTGTGTCAGTATATCAGACATGTGAAAGCTGGTCGGCCAATCCCTGACTTTTGTCTTGGTGCGGTGGTCCAGTGGAAAGATGCCTGGTTGCTGATGCTATGCGGAGTTGCAGAATGGCGGTTCGATCCCCCAACCGGGAGATGGTGATCAACAAATTAAACTAACGGGTGCATCACTGTCGGCTAAGTTAGCACATGGAAATTGAAGCCGCACGTTGCCAGTGCGTCTATAAAATAAAAATACATATACTGCCAGAGCCGTGATGGAGTCAGAGTACAATAGGCGTAAAAGCCTAGGATTGATTGTGACAGATGCATCCACAGATAGTCCCATATGAATCGTCAGTGTGTCAGTATATCAGACATGTGAAAGCTGGTCGGCCAATCCTTGACTTTTGTCTTGGTGCGGTGGTCCAGTGGAAAGATGCCTGGTTGCTGATGCTATGCGGAGTTGCAGAATGGCGGTTCGATCCCCCAACCGGGAGATGGTGATCAACAAATTAAACTAACGGGTGCATCACTGTCGGCTAAGTTAGCACATGGAAATTGAAGCCGCACGTTGCCAGTGCGTCAATAAAATAAAAATACATATACTGCCAGAGCCGTGCTGGAGTCAGAGTACAATAGGCGTAAAAGCCTAGGATTGATTGTGACAGATGCATCCACAGATAGTCCCATATGAATCGTCAGTGTGTCAGTATATCAGACATGTGAAAGCTGGTCGGCCAATCCTTGACTTTTGTCTTGGTGCGGTGGTCCAGTGGAAAGATGCCTGGTTGCTGATGCTATGCGGAGTTGCAGAATGGCGGTTCGATCCCCCAACCGGGAGATGGTGATCAACAAATTAAACTAACGGGTGCATCACTGTCGGCTAAGTTAGCACATGGAAATTGAAGCCGCACGTTGCCAGTGCGTCAATAAAATAAAAATACATATACTGCCAGAGCCGTGCTGGAGTCAGAGTACAATAGGCGTAAAAGCCTAGGATTGATTGTGACAGATGCATCCACAGATAGTCCCATATGAATCGTCAGTGTGTCAGTATATCAGACATGTGAAAGCTGGTCGGCCAATCCTTGACTTTTGTCTTGGTGCGGTGGTCCAGTGGAAAGATGCCTGGTTGCTGATGCTATGCGGAGTTGCAGAATGGCGGTTCGATCCACCAACCGGAGATGGTGATCAACAAATTAAACTAACGGGTGCATCACTGTCGGCTAAGTTAGCACATGGAAATTGAAGCCGCACGTTGCCAGTGCGTCAATAAAATAAAAATACATATACTGCCAGAGCCGTGCTGGAGTCAGAGTACAATAGGCGTAAAAGCCTAGGATTGATTGTGACAGATGCATCCACAGATAGTCCCATATGAATCGTCAGTGTGTCAGTATATCAGACATGTGAAAGCTGGTCGGCCAATCCTTGACTTTTGTCTTGGTGCGGTGGTCCAGTGGACAGATGCCTGGATGCTGATGCTATGCGGAGTTGCAGAATGGCGGTTCGATCCACCAACCGGAGATGGTGATCAACAAATTAAACTAACGGGTGCATCACTGTCGGCTAAGTTAGCACATGGAAATTGAAGTCGCACGTTGCCAGTGCGTCTATAAAATAAAAATACATATACTGCCAGAGCCGTGATGGAGTCAGAGTACAATAGGCGTAAAAGCCTAGGATTGATTGTGACAGATGCATCCACAGATAGTCCCATATGAATCGTCAGTGTGTCAGTATATCAGACATGTGAAAGCTGGTCGGCCAATCCTTGACTTTTGTCTTGGTGCGGTGGTCCAGTGGAAAGATGCCTGGTTGCTGATGCTATGCGGAGTTGCAGAATGGCGGTTCGATCCCCCAACCAGGTGATGGTGATCAACAAATTAAACTAACGGGTGCATCACTGTCGGCTAAGTTAGCACATGGAAATTGAAGCCGCACGTTGCCAGTGCGTCAATAAAATAAAAATACATATACTGCCAGAGCCGTGCTGGAGTCAGAGTACAATAGGCGTAAAAGCCTAGGATTGATTGTGACAGATGCATCCACAGATAGTCCCATATGAATCGTCAGTGTGTCAGTATATCGGACATGTGAAAGCTGGTCGGCCAATCCTTGACTTTTGTCTTGGAGCGGTGGTCCAGTGGAAAGATGCCTGGTTGATGATGCTATGCGGAGTTGCAGAATGGCGGTTCGATCCCCCGACCGGGAGATGGTGATCAACAAATTAAACTAACGGGTGCATCACTGTCGGCTAAGTTAGCACATGGAAATTGAAGCCGCAGGTTGCCAGTGCGTCAATAAAATAAAAATACATATACTGCCAGAGCCGTGCTGGAGTCAGAGTACAATAGGCGTAAAAGCCTAGGATTGATTGTGACAGATGCATCCACAGATAGTCCCATATGAATCGTCAGTGTGTCAGTATATCGGACATGTGAAAGCTGGTCGGCCAATCCTTGACTTTTGTCTTGGAGCGGTGGTCCAGTGGAAAGATGCCACATGTACAATAGGCGTCTTGGTGCGGTGGTCCAGTGGACAGATGCCTGGATGCTGATGCTATGTGGAGTTGCAGAATGGCGGTTCGATCCCCCAATCGGGAGATGGTGATCAACAAATTAAACTAACGGGTGCATCACTGTCGGCTAAGTTAGCACATGGAAATTGAAGCCGCACGTTGCCAGTGCGTCAATAAAATAAAAATACATATACTGCCAGAGCCGTGCTGGAGTCAGAGTACAATAGGCGTAAAAGCCTAGGATTGATTGTGACAGATGCATCCACAGATAGTCCCATATGAATCGTCAGTGTGTCAGTATATCAGACATGTGAAAGCTGGTCGGCCAATCCTTGACTTTTGTCTTGGTGCGGTGGTCCAGTGGAAAGATGCCTGGTTGCTGATGCTATGCGGAGTTGCAGAATGGCGGTTCGATCCCCCAACCGGGAGATGGTGATCAACAAATTAAACTAACGGGTGCATCACTGTCGGCTAAGTTAGCACATGGAAATTGAAGCCGTACGTTGCCAGTGCGTCAATAAAATAAAAATACATATACTGCCAGAGCCGTGCTGGAGTCAGAGTACAATAGGCGTAAAAGCCTTGGATTGATTGTGACAGATGCATCCACAGATAGTCCCCTATGAATCGTCAGTGTGTCAGTATATCGGACATGTGAAAGCTGGTCGGCCAATCCTTGACTTTTGTCTTGGTGCGGTGGTCCAGTGGACAGATGCCTGGATGCTGATGCTATGCGGAGTTGCAGAATGGCGGTTCGATCCACCAACCGGAGATGGTGATCAACAAATTAAACTAACGGGTGCATCACTGTCGGCTAAGTTAGCACATGGAAATTGAAGCCGCACGTTGCCAGTGCGTCTATAAAATGAAAATACATATACTGCCAGAGCCGTGATGGAGTCAGAGTACAATAGGCGTAAAAGCCTAGGATTGATTGTGACAGATGCATCCACAGATAGTCCCATATGAATCGTCAGTGTGTCAGTATATCAGACATGTGAAAGCTGGTCGGCCAATCCTTGACTTTTGTCTTGGTGCGGTGGTCCAGTGGAAAGATGCCTGGTTGCTGATGCTATGCGGAGTTGCAGAATGGCGGTTCGATCCCCCAACCGGGTGATGGTGATCAACAAATTAAACTAACGGGTGCATCACTGTCGGCTAAGTTAGCACATGGAAATTGAAGCCGCACGTTGCCAGTGCGTCAATAAAATAAAAATACATATACTGCCAGAGCCGTGCTGGAGTCAGAGTACAATAGGCGTAAAAGCCTAGGATTGATTGTGACAGATGCATCCACAGATAGTCCCATATGAATCGTCAGTGTGTCAGTATATCGGACATGTGAAAGCTGGTCGGCCAATCCTTGACTTTTGTCTTGGAGCGGTGGTCCAGTGGAAAGATGCCTGGTTGATGATGCTATGCGGAGTTGCAGAATGGCGGTTCGATCCCCCGACCGGGAGATGGTGATCAACAAATTAAAATAACGGGTGCATCACTGTCGGCTAAGTTAGCACATGGAAATTGAAGCCGCACGTTGCCAGTGCGTCAATAAAATAAAAATACATATACTGCCAGAGCCGTGCTGGAGTCAGAGTACAATAGGCGTAAAAGCCTAGGATTGATTGTGACAGATGCATCCACAGATAGTCCCATATGAATCGTCAGTGTGTCAGTATATCAGACATGTGAAAGCTGGTCGGCCAATCCTTGACTTTTGTCTTGGTGCGGTGGTCCAGTGGAAAGATGCCTGGTTGCTGATGCTATGCGGAGTTGCAGAATGGCGGTTCGATCCCCCAACCGGGAGATGGTGATCAACAAATTAAACTAACGGGTGCATCACTGTCGGCTAAGTTAGCACATGGAAATTGAAGCCGCACGTTGCCAGTGCGTCAATAAAATAAAAATACATATACTGCCAGAGCCGTGCTGGAGTCAGAGTACAATAGGCGTAAAAGCCTAGGATTGATTGTGACAGATGCATCCACAGATAGTCCCATATGAATCGTCAGTGTGTCAGTATATCAGACATGTGAAAGCTGGTCGGCCAATCCTTGACTTTTGTCTTGGTGCGGTGGTCCAGTGGACAGATGCCTGGATGCTGATGCTATGTGGAGTTGCAGAATGGCGGTTCGATCCCCCAACCGGGAGATGGTGATCAACAAATTAAACTAACGGGTGCATCACTGTCGGCTAAGTTAGCACATGGAAATTGAAGCCGCACGTTGCCAGTGCGTCAATAAAATAAAAATAAATATACTGCCAGAGCCGTGCTGGAGTCAGAGTACAATAGGCGTAAAAGCCTAGGATTGATTGTGACAGATGCATCCACAGATAGTCCCATATGAATCGTCAGTGTGTCAGTATATCAGACATGTGAAAGCTGGTCGGCCAATCCTTGACTTTTGTCTTGGTGTGGTGGTCCAGTGGAAAGATGCCTGGTTGCTGATGCTATGCGGAGTTGCGGAATGGCGGTTCGATCCCCCAACCGGGAGATGGTGATCAACAAATTAAACTAACGGGTGCATCACTGTCGGCTAAGTTAGCACATGGAAATTGAAGCCGCACGTTGCCAGTGCGTCAATAAAATAAAAATACATATACTGACAGAGCCGTGCTGGAGTCAGAGTACAATAGGCGTAAAAGCCTAGGATTGATTGTGACAGATGCATCAACAGATAGTCCCATATGAATCGTCAGTGTGTCAGTATATCGGACATGTGAAAGCTGGTCGGCCAATCCTTGACTTTTGTCTTGGAGCGGTGGTCCAGTGGAAAGATGCCTGGTTGCTGATGCTATGCGGAGTTGCAGAATGGCGGTTAGATCCCCCAACAGGGAGATGGTGATCAACAAATTAAACTAACGGGTGCATCACTGTCGGCTAAGTTAGCACATAGAAATTGATGCCGCACGTTGCCAGTGCGTCAATAAAATAAAAATACATATACTGCCAGAGCCGTGCTGGAGTCAGAGTACAATAGGCGTAAAAGCCTAGGATTGATTGTGACAGATGCATCCACAGATAGTCCCATATGAATCGTCAGTGTGTCAGTATATTGGACATGTGAAAGCTGGTCGGCCAATCCTTGACTTTTGTCTTGGAGCGGTGGTCCAGTGGAAAGATGCCTGGTTGCTGATGCTATGCGGAGTTGCAGAATGGCGGTTCGATCCCCCAACCGGGAGATGGTGATCAACAAATTAAACTAACGGGTGCATCACTGTCGGCTAAGTTAGCACATGGAAATTGAAGCTGCACGTTGCCAGTGCGTCAATAAAATAAAAATACATATACTGCCAGAGCCGTGCTGGAGTCAGAGTACAATAGGCGTAAAAGCCTAGGATTGATTGTGACAGATGCATCCACAGATAGTCCCATATGAATCGTCAGTGTGTCAGTATATCAGACATGTGAAAGCTGGTCGGCCAATCGTTGATTTTTGTCTTGGTGCGGTGGTCCAGTGGACAGATGCCTGGATGCTGATGCTATGTGGAGTTGCAGAATGGCGGTTCGATCCCCCAACCGGGAGATGGTGATCAACAAATTAAACTAACGGGTGCATCACTGTCGGCTAAGTTAGCACATGGAAATTGAAGCCGCACGTTGCCAGTGAGTCAATAAAATAAAAATACATATACTGCCAGAGCCGTGTTGGAGTCAGAGTACAATAGGCGTAAAAGGCTAGGATTGATTGTGACAGATGCATCCACAGATAGTCCCCTATGAATCGTCAGTGTGTCAGTATATCGGACATGTGAAAGCTGGTCGGCCAATCCTTGACTTTTGTCTTGGAGCGGTGGTCCAGTGGAAAGATGCCTGGTTGCTGATGCTATGCGGAGTTGCAGAATGGCGGTTCCATCCCCAAACCGGGAGATGGTGATCAACAAATTAAACTAATGGGTGCATTACTGTCGGCTCAGTTAGCACATGGAAATTGAAGTCGCACGTTGCGAGTGAGTCAATAAAATAAAAATACATATACTGCCAGAGCCGTGTTGGAGTCAGAGTACAATAGGCGTAAAAGCCTAGGATTGATTGTGACAGATGCATCCACAGATAGTCCCATATGAATCGTCAGTGTGTCAGTATATCAGACATGTGAAAGCTGGTCGGCCAATCCCTGACTTTTGTCTTGGTGCGGTGGTCCAGTGGAAAGATGCCTGGTTGCTGATGCTATGCGGAGTTGCAGAATGGCGGTTCGATCCCCCAACCGGGAGATGGTGATCAACAAATTAAACTAACGGGTGCATCACTGTCGGCTAAGTTAGCACATGGAAATTGAAGCCGCACGTTGCCAGTGCGTCTATAAAATAAAAATACATATACTGCCAGAGCCGTGATGGAGTCAGAGTACAATAGGCGTAAAAGCCTAGGATTGATTGTGACAGATGCATCCACAGATAGTCCCATATGAATCGTCAGTGTGTCAGTATATCAGACATGTGAAAGCTGGTCGGCCAATCCTTGACTTTTGTCTTGGTGCGGTGGTCCAGTGGAAAGATGCCTGGTTGCTGATGCTATGCGGAGTTGCAGAATGGCGGTTCGATCCCCCAATCGGGAGATGGTGATCAACAAATTAAACTAACGGGTGCATCACTGTCGGCTAAGTTAGCACATGGAAATTGAAGCCGCACGTTGCCAGTGCGTCAATAAAATAAAAATACATATACTGCCAGAGCCGTGCTGGAGTCAGAGTACAATAGGCGTAAAAGCCTAGGATTGATTGTGACAGATGCATCCACAGATAGTCCCATATGAATCGTCAGTGTGTCAGTATATCAGACATGTGAAAGCTGGTCGGCCAATCCTTGACTTTTGTCTTGGTGCGGTGGTCCAGTGGAAAGATGCCTGGTTGCTGATGCTATGCGGAGTTGCAGAATGGCGGTTCGATCCCCCAACCGGGAGATGGTGATCAACAAATTAAACTAACGGGTGCATCACTGTCGGCTAAGTTAGCACATGGAAATTGAAGCCGCACGTTGCCAGTGCGTCAATAAAATAAAAATACATATACTGCCAGAGCCGTGCTGGAGTCAGAGTACAATAGGCGTAAAAGCCTTGGATTGATTGTGACAGATGCATCCACAGATAGTCCCCTATGAATCGTCAGTGTGTCAGTATATCGGACATGTGAAAGCTGGTCGGCCAATCCTTGACTTTTGTCTTGGTGCGGTGGTCCAGTGGACAGATGCCTGGATGCTGATGCTATGCGGAGTTGCAGAATGGCGGTTCGATCCACCAACCGGAGATGGTGATCAACAAATTAAACTAACGGGTGCATCACTGTCGGCTAAGTTAGCACATGGAAATTGAAGCCGCACGTTGCCAGTGCGTCAATAAAATGAAAATACATATACTGCCAGAGCCGTGATGGAGTCAGAGTACAATAGGCGTAAAAGCCTTGGATTGATTGTGACAGATGCATCCACAGATAGTCCCCTATGAATCGTCAGTGTGTCAGTATATCGGACATGTGAAAGCTGGTCGGCCAATCCTTGACTTTTGTCTTGGTGCGGTGGTCCAGTGGACAGATGCCTGGATGCTGATGCTATGCGGAGTTGCAGAATGGCGGTTCGATCCACCAACCGGAGATGGTGATCAACAAATTAAACTAACGGGTGCATCACTGTCGGCTAAGTTAGCACATGGAAATTGAAGTCGCACGTTGCCAGTGCGTCTATAAAATGAAAATACATATACTGCCAGAGCCGTGATGGAGTCAGAGTACAATAGGCGTAAAAGCCTAGGATTGATTGTGACAGATGCATCCACAGATAGTCCCATATGAATCGTCAGTGTGTCAGTATATCAGACATGTGAAAGCTGGTCGGCCAATCCTTGACTTTTGTCTTGGTGCGGTGGTCCAGTGGAAAGATGCCTGGTTGCTGATGCTATGCAGAGTTGCAGAATGGCGGTTCGATCCCCCAACCAGGTGATGGTGATCAACAAATTAAACTAACGGGTGCATCACTGTCGGCTAAGTTATCACATGGAAATTGAAGCCGCACGTTGCCAGTGCGTCAATAAAATAAAAATACATATACTGCCAGAGCCGTGCTGGAGTCAGAGTACAATAGGCGTAAAAGCCTAGGATTGATTGTGACAGATGCATCCACAGATAGTCCCATATGAATCGTCAGTGTGTCAGTATATCGGACATGTGAAAGCTGGTCGGCCAATCCTTGACTTTTGTCTTGGAGCGGTGGTCCAGTGGAAAGATGCCTGGTTGATGATGCTATGCGGAGTTGCAGAATGGCGGTTCGATCCCCCGACCGGGAGATGGTGATCAACAAATTAAACTAACGGGTGCATCACTGTCGGCTAAGTTAGCACATGGAAATTGAAGCCGCAGGTTGCCAGTGCGTCAATAAAATAAAAATACATATACTGCCAGAGCCGTGCTGGAGTCAGAGTACAATAGGCGTAAAAGCCTAGGATTGATTGTGACAGATGCATCCACAGATAGTCCCATATGAATCGTCAGTGTGTCAGTATATCGGACATGTGAAAGCTGGTCGGCCAATCCTTGACTTTTGTCTTGGAGCGGTGGTCCAGTGGAAAGATGCCACATGTACAATAGGCGTCTTGGTGCGGTGGTCCAGTGGACAGATGCCTGGATGCTGATGCTATGTGGAGTTGCAGAATGGCGGTTCGATCCCCCAATCGGGAGATGGTGATCAACAAATTAAACTAACGGGTGCATCACTGTCGGCTAAGTTAGCACATGGAAATTGAAGCCGCACGTTGCCAGTGCGTCAATAAAATAAAAATACATATACTGCCAGAGCCGTGCTGGAGTCAGAGTACAATAGGCGTAAAAGCCTAGGATTGATTGTGACAGATGCATCCACAGATAGTCCCATATGAATCGTCAGTGTGTCAGTATATCAGACATGTGAAAGCTGGTCGGCCAATCCTTGACTTTTGTCTTGGTGCGGTGGTCCAGTGGAAAGATGCCTGGTTGCTGATGCTATGCGGAGTTGCAGAATGGCGGTTCGATCCCCCAACCGGGAGATGGTGATCAACAAATTAAACTAACGGGTGCATCACTGTCGGCTAAGTTAGCACATGGAAATTGAAGCCGTACGTTGCCAGTGCGTCAATAAAATAAAAATACATATACTGCCAGAGCCGTGCTGGAGTCAGAGTACAATAGGCGTAAAAGCCTTGGATTGATTGTGACAGATGCATCCACAGATAGTCCCCTATGAATCGTCAGTGTGTCAGTATATCGGACATGTGAAAGCTGGTCGGCCAATCCTTGACTTTTGTCTTGGTGCGGTGGTCCAGTGGACAGATGCCTGGATGCTGATGCTATGCGGAGTTGCAGAATGGCGGTTCGATCCACCAACCGGAGATGGTGATCAACAAATTAAACTAACGGGTGCATCACTGTCGGCTAAGTTAGCACATGGAAATTGAAGCCGCACGTTGCCAGTGCGTCTATAAAATGAAAATACATATACTGCCAGAGCCGTGATGGAGTCAGAGTACAATAGGCGTAAAAGCCTAGGATTGATTGTGACAGATGCATCCACAGATAGTCCCATATGAATCGTCAGTGTGTCAGTATATCAGACATGTGAAAGCTGGTCGGCCAATCCTTGACTTTTGTCTTGGTGCGGTGGTCCAGTGGAAAGATGCCTGGTTGCTGATGCTATGCGGAGTTGCAGAATGGCGGTTCGATCCCCCAACCGGGTGATGGTGATCAACAAATTAAACTAACGGGTGCATCACTGTCGGCTAAGTTAGCACATGGAAATTGAAGCCGCACGTTGCCAGTGCGTCAATAAAATAAAAATACATATACTGCCAGAGCCGTGCTGGAGTCAGAGTACAATAGGCGTAAAAGCCTAGGATTGATTGTGACAGATGCATCCACAGATAGTCCCATATGAATCGTCAGTGTGTCAGTATATCGGACATGTGAAAGCTGGTCGGCCAATCCTTGACTTTTGTCTTGGAGCGGTGGTCCAGTGGAAAGATGCCTGGTTGATGATGCTATGCGGAGTTGCAGAATGGCGGTTCGATCCCCCGACCGGGAGATGGTGATCAACAAATTAAAATAACGGGTGCATCACTGTCGGCTAAGTTAGCACATGGAAATTGAAGCCGCACGTTGCCAGTGCGTCAATAAAATAAAAATACATATACTGCCAGAGCCGTGCTGGAGTCAGAGTACAATAGGCGTAAAAGCCTAGGATTGATTGTGACAGATGCATCCACAGATAGTCCCATATGAATCGTCAGTGTGTCAGTATATCAGACATGTGAAAGCTGGTCGGCCAATCCTTGACTTTTGTCTTGGTGCGGTGGTCCAGTGGAAAGATGCCTGGTTGCTGATGCTATGCGGAGTTGCAGAATGGCGGTTCGATCCCCCAACCGGGAGATGGTGATCAACAAATTAAACTAACGGGTGCATCACTGTCGGCTAAGTTAGCACATGGAAATTGAAGCCGCACGTTGCCAGTGCGTCAATAAAATAAAAATACATATACTGCCAGAGCCGTGCTGGAGTCAGAGTACAATAGGCGTAAAAGCCTAGGATTGATTGTGACAGATGCATCCACAGATAGTCCCATATGAATCGTCAGTGTGTCAGTATATCAGACATGTGAAAGCTGGTCGGCCAATCCTTGACTTTTGTCTTGGTGCGGTGGTCCAGTGGACAGATGCCTGGATGCTGATGCTATGTGGAGTTGCAGAATGGCGGTTCGATCCCCCAACCGGGAGATGGTGATCAACAAATTAAACTAACGGGTGCATCACTGTCGGCTAAGTTAGCACATGGAAATTGAAGCCGCACGTTGCCAGTGCGTCAATAAAATAAAAATAAATATACTGCCAGAGCCGTGCTGGAGTCAGAGTACAATAGGCGTAAAAGCCTAGGATTGATTGTGACAGATGCATCCACAGATAGTCCCATATGAATCGTCAGTGTGTCAGTATATTGGACATGTGAAAGCTGGTCGGCCAATCCTTGACTTTTGTCTTGGAGCGGTGGTCCAGTGGAAAGATGCCTGGTTGCTGATGCTATGTGGAGTTGCAGAATGGCGGTTCGATCCTCCAACCGGGAGATGGTGATCAACAAATTAAACTAACGGGTGCATCACTGTCGGCTAAGTTAGCACATGGAAATTGAAGCCGCACGTTGCCAGTGCGTCAATAAAATAGAAATACATATACTGCCAGAGCCGTGCTGGAATCAGAGTACAATAGGCGTAAAAGCCTAGGATTGATTGTGACAGATGCATCCACTGATAGTCCCATATGAATCGTCAGTGTGTCAGTATATCAGACATGTGAAAGCTGGTCGGCCAATCCCTGACTTTTGTCTTGGTGCGGTGGTCCAGTGGAAAGATGCCTGGTTGCTGATGCTATGCGGAGTTGCAGAATGGCGGTTCGATCCCCCAACCGGGAGATGGTGATCAAAAAATTAAACTAACGGGTGCATCACTGTCGGCTAAGTTATCACATGGAAATTGAAGCCGCACGTTGCCAGTGCGTCAATAAAATAAAAATACATATACTGCCAGAGCCGTGCTGGAGTCAGAGTACAATAGGCGTAAAAGCCTAGGATTGATTGTGACAGATGCATCCACAGATAGTCCCATATGAATCGTCAGTGTGTCAGTATATCAGACATGTGAAAGCTGGTCGGCCAATCCTTGACTTTTGTCTTGGTGCGGTGGTCCAGTGGAAAGATGCCTGGTTGCTGATGCTATGCGGAGTTGCAGAATGGCGGTTCGATCCCCCAACCGGGAGATGGTGATCAACAAATTAAACTAATGGGTGCATCACTGTCGGCTAAGTTAGCACATGGAAATTGAAGCCGCACATTGCCAGTGCGTCAATAAAATAAAAATGCATACATACATACATACTTAGTTTTAAATAGTTTTACATACATACATACATACATGCAACAGATGCACATACACGAGATATATACGCGTGGGGGCACGTCCTCCTAGGGAATCTGTGACACCACTATCTCCGACGGCCAAATATTACTACCAGCGGTTCGAAGAATGTCATATCAACAACAACGTTCTTTACATCAATAACCGTTTGCAATCCCTGAAAATTATCGGAAAAACATTTTACAACAACTACATGATAACGCTGGACATCTAGCCATGGAAAGAACAGTGACACGCATCAAACAGAGATTCCACTGGAACAGAATTCGCGATAGTGTGAAGGCATAGGTTGCCAAATGTATCCCATGCCAAAAACGCGCTGTTGCCAGCACCATTACGCACAACTATAAGTAAAAATTGTTGGTGCACCATGGGTGTAAGTGGCTATTGATGTGCTCGGACTCTTGAATACGACAGATGATGGAAACAAGTACATCCTCGTATTACAAGATTATTTCACAAAGTGGGTAGAAGCATTTGCTTTGCCGGACCAAGAGACATCCAGCATAGCGGAGGTCCTGGCAAGTAATGTGTTCTGCCGTTTCGATATGCCCTATGAGCTACACTCTGTTCAAGGAAGTAATTTTGAGAGCCGGCTCATATCAGAGCTCTACAAATTGTTTCACATCGTCAAGACCAGGACACACCATATCATCCGCATAGCAACGGTATGGTAGAACGTTTTAACCGTATGCTAGCAGAAATGTTGACGTGAAGGAAACATGCCTTGATTGTAGAGATTGTGATTTACGCCTCCCATATGTGTTCATGGCTTTCCACACTTCAGTACATTCCAGCACGGGTTACACCCCTGCCCGCTTAATGTTAGGCCATGAATTAGCTGTACCCCTCGATCTCGCTATGCCTCGGATACCAGGAGAGAAAAATCCACGATGGATGGATGGATGGTTGGTTGGTTGGTTGGATGGATGGATGATGGATGGATGGATGGATGGATGGATGGATGGATGGATGGATGGATGGATGGATGGATGGATCCTTCCTCCCTCTCTCCGACTAAGCTCTATCCTTCCTTTATGCCCGTCCCCATCCCACCTCCCCACCCTTCCCGCCTCCCCATCCTTCCATGGATGGATGGGGGCGTGGGATGGATGGATGGATGGTTGGATGTCTGGATGGATGGATGGTTGGATGGATAGATGGATGGATCTGTCCATCTGCCTTGCCAGCCATCCGGCTCTCTGTCTGTCCGTCCAGCCACTCACTCACATAAAATTAAGGGAGCTGAATACTACTTTCTTTCTACATGTATGAACAAAGTTTAATTATTAACACTGCAGTGGCCTTTCCGGTGTGGCGAACAAAATTCTATAAAATGACAAAATATGTCCTCCAAACTTGATTAATTTTTTCGGCATCAAATGATCAAAAGGAATCAAAAGGCAAAATTGAGTGTCCCAACAAAAGCATATAACACCTTTGAATGATCGGTTCATGATCTCGTGAAGGAAACACTACTCACTTATCAATCCAATTCGGAAGAGTAAAATTTCACTAATCTGTGTGGAGTGAAACCAGTCCACTAATCATTGGCTTTATTAATGATGTTTGTGATAAACCCTAATCAAAGGAAATTCAAACCTTGCACAAAGTTCAATTGTTCAAATTAAACCATAGAGTAGTTTTTCAAAGGAGATTGAGTAATACAGTAAACGTATATAAAGCTGTCTATACTGAAGGACTGGCATATTTGTCATACAGGCTACTGATGAAGCACATCCATGTGAAATGCATTTAGCCAATTGACGGCTGTGAGTAACTTATAATATTGCGTATTGTATTGTTGTATTGTTAACCCTTGCATATTACATGTTAATTCTATAATTTGTCTTTCAGGTGTAAGTAATATATTGGTTCAATTTGTAGTTGATGTGAATGAATTTGTGTGCTTGAATTTGAGTTTGCCTGACCGAATCGTTCTTACCTGCTCAACTGCCTGTCTGATTGCTAGTTAGATTGAACGGTTGTCTGTCTGAATGGCTATTGCGAGGAAGAATGGTCGTAGGAAGAATGGAGATGGTAAAGGGGGTTCATCTGCGCATGCGCGCCTAGTAAAGCTGTATTACCAAATCATTCAGTGCTTCCACCATATTGCTACGCTACGTAGGCACTTAGATGCCGAAACTCTCCATGATGGGCTTAGCAGGAAGGTGGAAGAGCTGAATGGATTTTGTAAGCCAGCTATACCAAATGATGACATCTACTTTGCCATCTGGAACGTGAATTTTGAGTGGGCAAAATCTACCATTAAGGCCATGTTAAATCACTATAATGAACAACTTGGTAGTATTAGAACTGAAGTAGTCCTCACACAGGCAATGCCACATTTAGACCTAGGTCGTGCTAAATCCAATGCTATACGCTGGGCAAAAAACAATTATAATAGAAAGCTCGACATTAATGCGATTAGTTCTTTTTACGATTTTGTGCGACCGATAGACCCATCTCAGCAACCAATTCAAAATCTCGCACAAGCCACGCCTCTGGTCATGATACCAACTGTGGCCCCACAATCATAAATGAAAAAACGCCTCTGATCACCTGAAACTTCGCCGCCAGTCACAAAACGAGTAGACAATAAAATCTCTCCATTGCTACCATTGGGTTCTGGCCCTAGAGATATGCTATTTGAAGCATCATTAATCCCACTACCTGACTCTCCACTAGGCAATCTAAATGAGCCAAACGAATATCCGCCCTTGCCACAGAGGGAAAGGTTAATGGTAGCAAATCTGGTCCACGGACTGGCGCTTCTCAGAAATCCCCCCAGAGCAGTCAACCATCGGGTCTCAAGACCCCATCCCCAACAGGGAAACTGCCACAGCCCAGCTTCTCTCCAACTCCAGGTCCAAGTAATTAAATTTGCAAATAGACCCAAACAACCCACCATGTTGGAGAGAAACATTTTTTGGAAATTTCGTCATGAAATCGAAAACAAAATTGACTGGCGACTAACTGTTCTCACGAACAAAGTACTCATCTTTGGAGCTTCGAACCTGAGTCGCATTAATGTTGAGCCCCACCCTGAAACGCAAGTTGCCTGCTACCCAGGATCTAAATTGTGTCATGCTAGAGGACTAATTCAAAAGTACACTGGATCATCTAAACCAGAGAAAATAGTGATTAACATTGGCATTAATGATATGAATGAACCCATCTCTAGTTCAAAACATAGATTAATGCTGCTTCTCAGTGCGATTAAGTCCAAATTCCCAAAGACTGCGATTTACTTCGCAAAACTTAACTATTCAAGTCGGTTGACAGCTCAGCAGAAGTTGGCGATTCAGTCCATCAATTCGACGGCTGAATCATCAAAATCTGTGACTGTCATTCCTGCACATAGACTCTCCGAATTTAATGTTGTTAAGGATAACATTCATTGGACTGAGAAGACAGCTAACTCGATGTATTCTGCCTGGCTTAAATTCCTAAATTTAAACTAGACAAGGGCCAGGGTAACATCCGCCCGGAAACAGGACTGGGCAGTAATATTGTCAATCTAACTGGCGCCCCATTAGGTGAAGCAGAGCAGTCACTGCTCAATTTTGGTCTTACATTTGTCCCAACACCAAAACCTAAAACAGGTTTGGATGCTCTTTTAGATAATGGCTGTATGGAAACATCTGACTGTAGTCACCGTATTAAGTTAGCAGACTTCTTTCGTAACTCTAATAGTAACATTCCACCATTCATTGAAAAAACTGGCTGGGCACCAAACGTAAAAATCCTGGACCCAGCGATCGGTGAAAGCATAGAACTCTTTTCAGAACGTGTTAAAAATTCTACATTCCCTAATGATCAACCAAATTTACCCTATGAGGAACACCAGGCCTTAATTGAATTGTCTAAAAACAGCGAAATTGTCATCAAACCTGCAGATAAAGGGTCAGCGACTGTAATAATGCTTAAAGATAACTATAAACGTGAAGCACAACGACAACTTAGTAACCCAAAGCATTACCAGAAACTAAGCAAACCAATTTGGCAAAATAATTGCAGCAAATTTAATGAGATTCTTCAAAAATTGCTCGATAGCAAGAAGATCACCGAAAAGCAACATAAGTAAACTTGAGTCAAAACCACGGACTTTCTATCTTTTGCCAAAAATTCATAAACCCATAGATTCGTGGTTGGACCCAATGTCACCGCCCGGGCGACCTATACTCTCTGATTGTGGCTCAGAATCCTACAGAATCAGTGAATACATCGATTACCATCTACAGCCAATAGCAAATAGACACCCCAGCTTCTTGAAAAACACAGAAGACTTCTTATCACAGGTCTCTGAGACCTGGATACCTCCAAATTCATTCTTGGTCACGCTTGACATCGATGTTATGTATACAAACATTGACATCGAGAAGGGTATACATTCTATCCGTAGAGCATTCGTGAACTACCCAGACACCAACAGGCCAGACAGAGAAGTAATAGCTCTATTAGAGCTGAGTCTGAAAGGCAATGATTTTGAATTCGATGGCGAAATTTACCAACAAATTTGCGGCTGCGCGATGGGCAAGCGCTTTAGCCCATGTTTTGCCAATATTTACATAGCAGAGTGGGAGGAGGAAGCGTTAGAAAAGTGTCCAAAACAGCCCCTCATTTATCGCAGGTACCTTGATGACATTTATATGATTTGGCAACACACAGAGGCAGAGTTTGATGAATTTTTCGAAATTCTGAACAATCACGATCCGAATATCAAATTAAAAGCAACCATTGACGAGATGTCTGTAGATTTCCTGGATGCAACTGTATATAAAGGTCTAAAGTATGAAACAACTGGCTACTTAGACTACAAAGTGTATTTCAAACCAACCGATTCGCATCAGCTATTGCACAAAAAATCTTTCCATCCACCGCATACTTTTAAAGGAATAGTAAAATCACAAATAATCCGTTTTCACAGGAATTCGAGTGATAGGAAAAACTTTGAAGATGCGTGCTCTACCCTATTCAAAGCCCTCAAACCACGAGGTTACTCCTCACGATTCTTGCACAAAATCAAATCTGAAACATTGGACGGCTTGGAAACCATTCCAGATAATGCCTCAAATCGTCGGCCTACAAAAATTTCTCACAATCGTCCGATTATAGGTGTAGGCGAATCTCGCAAATGCGGAAAGAAAAGGTGCAAGTTAGATGAATTTCTCCCAAACCAGAATATTTTCACGAGCTTTCAGAACAAAAGCAAGTTCCAACTTCAGTCTAATCTAGATTGTGACTCTGAAAATGTTATTTATCTAATTTCATGCAAATTGTGCCAAAAACAGTATGTCGGCGAAACCAAATGTCCATTAAGATGGCGGGCAACTCGACACCTCTCAGATATTAGGCTAGAGGAAGACACACATGTTTCCGAACATTTTAATCTTCCTGACCATTTAGTCCTTCGTGACTTTGAAATTATGCCAATTGAACAGCCACCCCTTTCAGATACGGCAGAAGAAACTGATAAACAAAGAAAACTTCGAGAATCGTTTTGGATTAAAGAACTCGAAACTCAGTGGCCAAGGGGAATAAACTCGGACCCAGGCTTATCAGATCAACGTGACAAAATTCCATTCATTCTGACCTACAATCGGAAAAACGTTGAAATTTCCAAAATCTTGAAAGATGAGTATCAAAACCAACAGGAGAAACTGAAACAACCCTTTGACAAGCGTCCAGTAATTGCGTTTAAGAAAAATCCGAATCTACGTGACATCTTGGTAAAAGCAAAACTCAAATAGCTATCCAGAATGTCCATCTCAATCATTCAACATTAACCCTTGCATGATGGTCAGCCAAAAACGGTCAATTTAGTGATCTTGGGCAATGTCCATTTGCCGGCGGGGATTGGAGTATTTTTGAAAATTTACCGCTGTAATGACTGGCTCGGGAACCGAGACAGTCGTTCCAGTGGCATATTCTCGGGAATGACCTTGTCTGTGCCTGCAAATGTACATTAAATAAGTAAGCGAATATTTGGATTCTACTGAACAAATTGAACCAGTAAAGGGTTAACATTAATGCCATATGGCTTTCCTCAAACAAAATGACAAATCTCAGGCAGTAAGATAAACCAAAATATCTTAAATTTTTGAATTTTTTCAATTATTGAAGATTCTGAGCCAGTGCGTTGACAATATTGACTACTACTACTACTACTACTACTACTACTACTACTACTACTACTACTACTACTACTACTACTACTACTACTACTACTACTACTACTACTACTACTACTACTACATCTACTACATTCGTGTGGTTGTGAGTCGGATGGTTGAAAGATGGTCCGGTGAAGAGGATTATTGTCCTCTGGATGGTGGGCCAGTGGGCAGAGCACTCGGCTCCCAAACGCTAGGCGGAAGGTGCCGGAGAATTGCCAGGTTCGAACCCCACTCGAGTCGGATAAAGGTAAAAATTACATTCCAGATGATGAGTGAGCTACATCCTAGTGTCAGTGCGTCGTCAAAGACAGGATTCATAGAACTAATGCTTGACAATAATAAAAACTACTATTATTACTACTACTACTACTACTACTACTACTACTACTACTACTACTACTACTACTACTACTACTACTACTACTACTACTACTACTACTACTACTACTCCTACTACTACTACTACTACTACTACTACTACTACTACTAACATGTAATCTCTCTGCTAAAAGTACCACCAAAATGTATACATTGCTTTAAATCAACCTCATAGTTCATCCTATAAAAGGTATCCCCTATAATTTAAAAAAATTAAATTTCGCATACCGCTAATCAACCATCGCTGATAAGCAAATTACTACTAACTTAAAATAGATACTGAAAAATATTTATTTATTTTTCTATTTTCATACCTTCATGGTGAAACGTCTGGTAACTTGACCAGGCTTTTAGGTGAGATAATAAAAAAGACGAGCGCTCGTCAAACAAACGATGTTGAATAAACTTGAAATACGTAAGTTGACTTATAAATAGGTCCTTAATTAACCAGAGATTTTGCACTATAATAAATCTCTTTCAAACACGATATTGGTACCTCCACAAAGCAACTCGACACTCCCCTCCCGCCAAAAATAAGCGACGTTACGCCCATCGGTGGTATGACCTGTCACTCAAGTATATGACGTTGCAATCAAATGATGTAGTCACGAAATGGGTAATGATCCGACAGTAATTGTTTGAATTATACTGTTTTTGTGAATTTACAATTTAATAAACATTCTGTTGAATGTTTTGAAACTTATTTGGGTGGGAGCTGTCGCTGACGCGTGTGCAGAGTAGGCGGAGTTTATCAGAGATTGGCTAGACGTGTATTCCTATGTATAAAGTCCCGCGTTTGGTAAGTTTTACAAGCCTAGGGGGCGCTAGTTGTTTAACGCTTACCACTCTGGTGTTCAAAACTCTAAATTTTCAAATTAAATTAAAACATGAACTGGTGTTCATTTTTCAACAAATTTGGTGGGAGATGGTGCTGTCGTAGAGGTGGTGTCGTAGACAGCAACATCTTCCATCAAAATCGTTGAAAAATGTACACCAGATTCTTTGCTATTGACACAATAAAAGATAGAATATTGACAACAGAGTGGTACGGGTTAATGGCATAAAATACTCTGATTCGTTATCCACGGCGAAACCAAAGAAAAAATGATGGTTCACCGTTTATCAATTTTTAGCTGCTCAATAAACCGCCGTGTCTCTCTGTCAGTCAGTCAGCCAGCCAGCCAGCCAGCCAGCCAGCCAGCCAGCCAGCCAGCCAGCCAGCCAGCCAGCCAACCAGATAGCCAGCCTACAGCCAGCCAGCCAGCCAGCCAGCCAGCCAGCCAGCCAGCCAGCCA
Source organism: Chaetoderma sp. LZ-2023a (assembly GCA_034401795.1). Lineage (NCBI taxonomy): Eukaryota > Metazoa > Mollusca > Caudofoveata > Chaetodermatida > Chaetodermatidae > Chaetoderma > Chaetoderma sp. LZ-2023a. Next base: position 108,439,009 of record CM067359.1, on the reverse strand, counting down.
GCCAGCCAGCCAGCCAGCCAGCCAGCCAATCAGTCAGTCAGTCAGTCAGTCAGTCAGTCAGGTAGTCAGTCAGCAAGCCAGCCAGCCAGCCAGCCAGCCAGTCAGCCAGCCAGATACCCCTTATTCGGATCGAATCAAATTCTGGATCTGTGATAGCTCAGACACCACTGGACCAATTTAGCTTAAATTTGAACACATGAAATGATGTTACCATACAATAAGTCTCCACAACTTTGGGAGTGATCCGGAAAATCCTAAAAATCTGAAAAACTCCGAAAATCCCAGAAAATTAAGAAAATCCGGAAAAATCGGAAAACGCAGCTACCGAGATTTAATAGACCGTGTTTATTACCATCCAAACGTGGAAAACTATCTGAGGAGTAGAAACTGGTACACTGAATGCGTTTTTAATAGTTTGTCTGCGACCCTATGATGCAGTATCCTGTTCCGATCATAGTCAACGATTCTCTCCGCATTTTTATCCTAACATTAAGATGATATGGGTGCGGTTTTAAGGGCGGGCCCACAGATTAATTTGTGTCGCTTCCAGTCAAATTAGTTTCAAAATAATCAACATCGTACCTGCATGAGTACTGTGAACATTGACGTAGGCCCTACTGGCTGGTACTTCACGATTCAAAAGGAAACAATTCGAAAAGTAAAACAAATATTCTGATTTGCCAATAATATGACATAAAAGTGATGACGTCATTAAACACCATTATATTTATTATAATAAAGCTTTGTGTTTTTAGTTTAATCAATGGTGGGCTAGTATTCGGTTCTTCGATTCTTAGAATTTATCAAATATTCTGGGAGTGGGAAGAACGAATGAATGGGCAATATTTATTCTATGATCCCTAAGAAAATCTACGCCCTGGATCAGTTCCTGTGATGGGTGAGCGTTTGAAGGGTTAAACGAGGACTTTTTCTATAAGTTTAAACCTTTTGAAAGCGCTCTGTAGTGTTCTATATTCTGCACAAGACTTATTAGTTATATAATGGTGGTTAATAGTGTCATAACTCCATAGTAATTCACGGTTCGCGAAGCCGAGTCTATTCAGTGCGCATTTTCTAACACGTAGGCTTGTTTGCAATAATACTGATAAAGATACATTCCACAGCATTCGTAGTCTGGCCATCCATCCACCTTTGAGTGACCTTTACTCTCCTGACATCTACCTCAATCGAGGTATTTTGGAAGCCGTTGACAAGGAGCCATCCAAGTTTGGTCAAGTCCCCTTCCAAATCCTTCTGTTTATTCCAGGCATACACTGTACTCAAATCTCTCTGGAATTTAATAAACTTACATTATTTTAGTAACTACCTGCTCTCATGGATTCATATAATCTTTGTACATGATCTCATTTGTCATATTTTATATCCCCAACAAGAACAACTATCTTATGGGAACACAGTTTTACAGATGAATGAATGTCGAATTTAGTTGCGCTGCAAAGAGTAAATCTGTGTTACCATAAGATAATACTGGACGAAAGGTGGTCTGTTTTGGAAGAGATGTTGCTGAAAACTGTTACGATTAGTATAAGCCTTTGCCTCTAGGTAGGCCAAGCCAGGATGGCAATGGAGGTATTCGATCTGTAGCCCAATTATATAACGTCATAATCAATTACATCACGTGTTAGCTGACGTCACGATCAGAATGAGTTGGCTTGGTCACGAAAATCGAGAGGTCCGTCACGAAAGTCTACAAATTGGATATCTTCATCAATTTACAATTTTAAAAACACTCTGTTGAATATTTTAAACCTAATTTGACTGGAAGCTGTTGCTGTCACAAATTACTTTCAAAATATTTAACAGATTATCTTATTGTTACCTTGAAATTTAGTTTCTGAGAATTAACATTTCAAATAAATTCCCATACGAGCAAAAAGGTGGGCGGAGCTTAACCAGAAATGGGCGGGCACGGCTAGATGATGATGATGATGATGATGATGATGATGATGATGATGATGATGATGATGATGATGAAAAGGATGATGGTGGTGGTGGTGGTTGTGGTGGTGGTGGTGGTGGTGGTGGTGGTGGTGATGATGATGATGATGATGATGATGATGATGATGATGGTGGTGGTGGTGGTGGTGGTGGTGGTGGTGGTGATGATGATGATGATCATGGTGGTGATGATGATGATGATGATCTAGGCTACTGTGTTTTGCGGATGCAGTAGTTTGAAAGGATCCTACAGCTGCAATCAGAGTCCTTAGCTACCGTGGATTCTTCTTGATCGCCAGTATATCCAGGCCGGATTCTTTTAGATCGGTCCGTAGCACACTTAGCAGGTTTGATCAGTTGCGTCCTTTCCGAGTATTGCAGACACCGAGTATAGCGAATTCCTAGGTTATTTTCTGTGCATGGGTGTCTTGTGGAATTAACGTTTCCATTTTTAGCTATGCCCCGCCCATCTCCAGCTAAGCTCCACCCACAGCTCGCTCGTGTTGTGATCGATCGATCTCTGAAGTCCCTGACTATCAATTAAAAAAAAAAATGCAGGTAAGCTGTTGAATATTTTGAAACTAATTCGACTGGCTGCTGTTGCTGTCTATGGCAGCAGCAGCGGCCGGTTAAATTCGTTTCAAAATATTAAACAACATGGTTGTAATAGAACATAAATAGCAAAGACATACAATTTATACAACGTGTCGGACTATTAAAAGTTAAAGACTGGCCTAATAGAATCATTTATGACGTAATAATTATGACGTCATCCTACACGCGGCTTAGCTGAGTATGACGTCATATGACGTCAGCTCATCAATGGAAACTCTGGAAAGTTAAATTAACAGAACATGGTCAAATATAGACAATCTTTGTTGGCCCACCTTCACTGGCAAGGGAACTGTACAGCACCTAGAGCATGATGCATTATTTGAGATTTTATTCTTCTGCTAGCGATGCCGGGTTATATTATGAAGGTATCTGTGCTAAAAGACATGAGCCTTATGTAAAACTGTCTCCGTGGCTGCCCAGCTCGTACAGTTTTACAGTTGTGCGTCCTACAATCTGTTTTTTGGCCAGGGGGATCCGTGTTCCAAGGATACACAGTTTCTAAAAGGGCGGGGAGCCATGTCAGATGAGTAGCACATAAGTGGACCACACATTTTACTCTTCCTCCGATTATCCTCGCCACGCAGCGTGATGTCTTTGTCACTGACTTCGTCTATCGTTGATAGGTGTACATGGCCAACCTGGGTCTTGGCCTTGTTCACGACGAGATTCACAATCTTGAGTTGTGTTTCAGCTATAGGGAGAATGTTATCGAGGGGTAGCATTTTCTCACCTATGAATTTTACATCGTCTGCGTACTCCATCTCTAGTGGGAGGCTCAGAGTGGATACTGGTGGGTATGATCTTGTGGAGTTCTCTCGCAAAAGATGAGATTGGCTGCGGCAATGTAGCCTGTAAACAGCGCCGGAGAGAGCCCCCCCCCCCTCCCTGAGGAGAACCAACGGATATCTCGAACGCTTCAGACATTGGCAATAGCAATCTGACTAATCGCAGATCATCATGTAGTACGTACAGGTTTATTGATCGTTTTGTTCTGTCAAAATCCTGTGGCATCTTAATGCCCGTCTTGTGAATGTTTCAGTACTTGGACATGATTACTGACAATGACATTCGCTGCGCCCATAAGTTTGCACGGCTGCGTCCTCCATTAAGACTGCACTGGTAGGTTTAAGTGAAACTGTCAATTTTTTCTCGGATGCGCCACATTGGATAAGATCTTCCAGATGATGTTGAGGCCATATGCAGTTTAGTAGTCCAATCGGCTTCTTGGATTTGGGCTGCTTGGCTACCTTGGCCAACAGCGTTGATTGTGAGGTTTTCATGGGCCTGATTGGTTTGGAGATGCTATCACCTGATGCTGCCGCGTCCAGATACACGTCCATTTTTCAGGGCCGTGTGTGTCTTCTCCACCTCATTTGTTTCGACTGTTGTTTGTAGTCGCCTAGGATCGCCTAGAGATTTGGCATAGTGGCTCATCGGATGGATCTCTGAACTTGTTCTTAAACCATTCTCTGATCACATCTGCTTATTTGAGATAAGTTCGTCACGAACGCATAATTAGTGAGGGACTAAGTGTTGTTGTGCGAATTGTATGTCTTTACTATTTAATAAACATACTGTTGAATATTCGAAATGACTGGGCAGATGCTGCTGCCAACTTACCTGTATAGTTTTCTGGAAATTGATAATCAGGGAGTTCAGGGATCGATCTATCCCAACACTAGCAAGGTGTGAGTGTAGCTTAGCTAGAGATGGGCGGGACATGGTTAAAAGGTCCATTAAACATTTGTACACCGAGAACGAAATACGAAAACCATCTACAATTCAATCCTTTAACACTTGAATCAGAAATGGACAACGTATTATTATGATATACGGAATATTCTGTTGAACTATTTAGAAACTAATTTGACTGAAAGCAACTGCGGACATTGGTTCCGATCATTCAAAAGCTCTCCTGCATAGTTGTATGGAAATTGATATACTGTTATTCAAAGTGCTAAAGTTGCGCTCGTGCGTGCGTGCGTGCGTGCGTGAGTGAGTGAGTGAGTGAGTGAGTGAGTGAGTGAGTGAGTGAGTGAGTGAGTGAGTGAGTGCGTCCGTGTGCGCGCGCGTGCACAAGTGACGTGACAGATCAGATTTCTTCTCTAATCTGGGACAAGACCCATACTAAACTGCACGCACTGACATTACTGAATCTTGTGTGCGTACATTATCGTGAACAAGGCCAACATTGGTTCGTTCATAATAACTAACACCCCCACCACACCACGACTACCCCACCCCCAACCAACACCCCTCCCTCGACCGTGCTCTCACTCCAACCCATACCCAACTACCACAAATAACACCATTTCACAGTGAAATCGGCCAACACCGACCTATGCAGTGCGCTTGAGGAATATCCAAGTCTATTTTTGTTAATGTACCACTGGAATGACTCGCTCCTTGCTCGAGCCAGTCATTCCAGGGGTAAATTTTCAGAAATTGTCTTCTCTTGTCCTGCGAATACTTTATAGAAGTCAATATGTACGTATTCTGAGTTTCTTGAACAAATGTGTCCATTAAAGTATTACTGGATCACAGATTCAAGGCCACCATGTATAACAATTGTTGAGCATTTTGAAAAATACATAAACTTTCATAATATTTCATTGGTTGCATCGTTTTTATGGCCTTGTTTGTTGAAAAAGGTTGAGCTAAATCCTGTATAATATAATCTTTAACGACATAGTTCCCTGGGGCCAGGGACGTAATGTTACATATTAAGGTCATTAGAATTTTGGGTCTAATTTTGTGTATCAGTATTTTTACCTTCAGTGTACAGAACTAGGTCAGGTCAGGCTAGCTATGAAAACTTCAATTGCTCGCGTGATGAGCTAAAATATGCATGACCTCATTTACGATTTTAGAGATATTAAACTGAACATTTTGAAAATATTTTTACTGGAGTCTAATCACATCAATCATCTTCAAAATACAGTCAACCCTATAACTCCTGCAATTCTAGTATTTCAATTATAAGCCGACTACAAGTAAGATGTTGAATAATTTGAAACTAATTTGAATGGAACATGTTGCTGCAATATGCAGCAATGGCTGACAGTCAAATTAGGTTCAAAATATTCAACAGAATAGTCCATGCATTAAAAAAAGGGATAAACTTGTCTATTATGGGCATCGGTATTGTTAAATAAAAGGATTCATTTTAGCCATGCCCTGCCCATTTCAAGCTAAACCTCGCCCACATTGTATGGGAATTTGAATCGATTTTAACACACTGAATCCCGAACTCACAAACTCACAATATCAAGGTAATTATACGTTCAAGCAAACTGTTGAATGATTTGAAATTTATTTGACTGGGAGCTGTTGCTGCCTATAGTTTCAAATTATTCAGCAAAACGGTTATTAAATTGTAAATTCATCAAAAACACGCAATTCAAATGGTTGCAACGTCAGCTAAGAAGTGACTTATTTTGATCATGACGTCAGATACTTGAGTTACACATCGGATCCCTCGATGCATTGGGGCAAATTTAGGCTGGTTATTATGAGCCACCATTCTCTTAGCCGTACTTAGCATCGCCACTGCATTGTATTAACCCGCCGCCTGTCATTAAAGACAAATTATTATTGATATATATGCATTTCCATTGAACTGAGAGTTTGAATCAATGGACCGTTCCAGAGTAATGACGTCATATGACGTCTTAATCAGCAAAGCGGCGTGTAGGATGATGTCATAATCATTACGTCATAAATGATTCTATACGGCCCGTCTTTATCTTAATAGTCCGACACGTTGTACAAATTGTATGTCTCTACTATTTAATAAACATGCTGTTGAATATTTTGAAAAATTAATTTGACTGGGCGCTGTTTCTGGAAATTTATAGTCAGAGAGTTCAGAGATCGATCGATCCCAACACGATCGAGTTGTGGGCGGAGCTTGGCTAGAGATGGGCGGGGCATAGCAAAAAAATGAAAAGATCTATTAGCAGGATTCGATTGCTGTAGGAAAGACAATCTACGACTTTAGTTTGTTCACTGGTCATTTTTTTAAATTTACATCATTGGATTTCGACAGCGTAGCTGGATCAGGTCTGTTGTAACTACTGGGTAACCGAATGCACTGAACACGTTTAGTATTGGAATGCGTTTGTTGGATGAGTGGGTGTCAAAGACTATTCGCAGGAGACGAACGCTTTTGTTAGATTTACATAACAAATAGCAGTTAGCCACACATGTTTTAGGATTCTGGTCAAGATGTTGGCGTCTTAGAATGTGTCAAGACACCAAGAGCTAGAAAACATCTTTTCGCTGTTTAGCAGCAGGTAAATATCTGATCTAATTTGCCTTGTATACAACATTGCCCAGAATAAACCCTAAGTGTATTCACTTCCGCTTCGCTATTTCCACTTTCGTTTATCTGTCCTCTTCGCTTTACGAAGAGGCAGGAATATTGGAAATTTTGTCCATTTTACAGGGCCTTTTTGCAACTCAATTTCTAGTAACTGGTTAAGAAGCGCCTCAATTTATTGTCTGTTTAAATTTTGTCCGTTGGCTTACTGTCTCTGAGGAGGATTTGAGATTTCAATACCGTTCCTGTAGAAGCAAGTTATCAAGGGAGCAGATATTTAAAGATAGCCAGCACTGAGATTTTCTTGTTGTTCATTAAATTCGATCTTCCGGTATTCAGATTGCAGTCAATTTGCAGAGAGTCAGCACTACTTTTCTTATTGTTTAGTAGATTCCGCTCTTGACTATCAGCGTTTCAAAGTTTTTATAGAATTATTGGCATTTGATTTGGAATTGCAGTCACGTACCATTAGGACACGCCGAGTTGAATCATTGAATATTTACACTATACTGGGAGATATTATCTGTCATTTACTGTACAATAGCTATTTGTAAAGTGCCATTGCCGCTTCTAAGAATGCGTTCCTTCCTACATTAGCAACAGTTTGAGCATTGTGACTTCGCGATCTTTCAAGAATCTATTAAGTGTTTAGTTCGTCCGAATTCCCTTTGATCGATGCTAGGATAGGTGAACCGGACCGTAGCTCCACTTTTCGGATGCAAGTAATTTAATGGTACTAGCTAAATTATTATTCAAGTCGTTCTATATTTGACCTTTTTGGTAGCCGCATGCTGAAGCTAACTTTAACTAATCCGCTTTCACATTAAGCCAGCACATCTCAGAAAAAGGACGGATTCTCCTTAACCACAGAGCAGTCTAAGCCTTTAGATTATTTGATTGATTTAGTTAAAATTTGATCTCTGTCGCCCGTGATTTCGAACCGTTCAGATCTGTCTAAATTAATTCTATAAACTCGGACATGTTCAGAGGTCAAAGATGATGGTCTTTAAATTAAGTTTACCCTTTCTCGGCCCGGTAGTCAGACAGATTTTGTTACTTTTTCTAGAAAGTTAAGCAAGGCTTTTCAGTTCCTGACTACCAAATTAGAAGGAAATCTTGCTTATAGTATATAATTGGTCTTATAACCGGCTGTTTCAGAACTTAGTCATTAGACGTCCAAGCCCGCCTTCTTATATTTTTTTTAGGATACCCGTTCAAGTAAATGCATCTTGATGCTTATCCAATAAGCAGCACAAGATTCTTTTAATTTTCATGTTGTTCTTTGACACTATAGGCCCGTTCGTACAGTCACTACATGACCGTTCGTACCTTACACTTGTTGCCAGATAGTATCCGTACTTCTTTCATAGCACTTGTTGTTTATCAACTCCAGTTAGCAATTGTTATTAAGCTGGATAGAATTTAAATTGTAGCTTTGTTGCCAGATTATTAACCAGCAGAGCGTTTCCAAATTACCGCTCTCTTTTAGGGTATATAATCTGAGCATTGTTAGCTGTTGCCAGATTATTTAGTAGACCTTACTCTGGGCTATCTATTGTTTAGAGCTGATTAGTTAACACTTTATTTACAAGTTATACCAATATTGATGTAAATCATCCGGTCAATTTGCAATTGACTTATTTCTAAGTTATCTTATTGATACAACATAACATTTTCAACACACATTAGCCGGATAGATTAGTTGACCTCTGGCATTGGAGTGAGAAATTATTTAGTTATTTAGTTATTTATTTATTTAACAGATAAGATCTTAGAGTGCGTCAAGTTCATTGCCAACTGAAGATTTATTTTGTGTGAACTATAGGAAATTTGCACCAATCCAGTGTTCAATCAACTTGGCGTGATCTATCCAGTCTCCTTTGTTTAGTCTTGCATTAGCAAGACACTTTCTTTAAGAACTTCTGTTCTTCTCTTTGGAAATTAGCAGATTAGGCACGGTTTTAGAAAACCCGTTTGGAATTTGGTGCAAACCCTACCATTTGCATTTTAACAACCTCAGCACGTGCACGGCCTGCACGTTTAACCAGCACTTTACCGTCTACGTGTACCGTTGAGTGTCATCTGACCCTACAGAATGGACATTTCTTCCGCCCATATTCAGTGGATCGCATGGAATACGTTGAGATGGAGTCTCCAGGAGCCTCTGGGGACAGAAATAATGTTGTCCATGAAATGGAGCAACCGTCTGGGGGTGATGGGCGATCTGTTGAAATGGATCGCTCTGTAACAAAGAACAACCTTAAGGGAGGTGGGGGTAGGGCAATTGGGAATTTTCACAACTACACTCACACCCATCCACCTGAGACCTTTCCTTCAGTTATGCCACCAAAGTCAGATCCGGTCTGCACCTCAACAGTGATGCCACTACCACCGGGGTTCGTCCTTAGGCCCTCAACTTTAACTTCGGGTGGTAACATGAATATTGACAAGCCAAGACACAGAATGCGTGATTTTTACTCAACTTTAGTATCACACCAAGATCTGCCAAGTAGTATTCCCCCAGTTTCGCTTCAATATATACATAAATAAATATAAAAATCAAAACCAGCCCAGAGGTCTAATTCAAACTGTCTCTCTCACTGGATGTTGGGAGTCCGCTGGTCATCACCCTAAAGTTTTAAATCCTAGATGCTTGGCAGGGGTTAATCAGCTGCATTTCTGGAGGTGAATATAGATCTTCAGTTGGTTGTGAGTTTCGAGATTATAATATATTCGTAGCTATATAATTCAACATTACAGCTATTGTGCTAATTTATTTTCCGTGTTTAATGCGGGACGTTTTACCACTACCCAACCCACCCACCCACCCGCCCACCCACCCACCTACCCGCCCACCCCCACAACCCCCACCAAAACCACCAACACCAGCCCCATCACCAACACCACCGACACCACTACCACCGCCACCTCCATCACCACCACCACCACCACCACCACCACCACCACCACCACCACCACCACCACCACCACCACCACCACCACTACCACCACCACCACCACTACCACTACCACCACCACTACCACCACCACCACCACTACCACGACCACCACCACCACCACCACCACCACCACCACCACCACCACCACCACCACCACCACCACCACCACCACCACTAACACCAACACCAACAAAAACAACAACAACTTATTTGATCGATAGCAGAAAATATGATTGAATTTTAACATCAATCAGTTTATCAATAATTATCATTTGGCCATATCTCACACAAACAATGAAAACAGAATAGTGTGTGTGTGTTGTAATATTTGAGGCGTTTATATGCTAGTTCCCAATGCTAGGGTCTAGACTCACGCCTGGCCTTTATGGTTTCTGTTGAATTCTTGTGAATTCTTGTGACGTCGGTTTGTGCATTAGCTTGTGTCTCTCTCTGTGTGTGTGTGTGTGTGTGTGTTGATCGTTGTCTCTCGATTTTGTCTCATGTTGCTGTTCTTTTCCATGGCTTTTTTTGTTGCTCCTCATGCTTGGGCGTGTGTAATGGGGATGGCCTAACCTGGACCTAACAGGGGTGGGTAAGGGATGGGGTAGGTGTTGGGTCGGGGGAGGTGCGTACGGTCTTATGACCTGATGCACCCAAGGGGGGGCTTTAGGTCAGAGACCTCCCGGCCCCTTTGGGGGGAGTGGGGAGGTTGGGGGTGTGGGGTCTTTTGGGTCCTGGGACCCATTTGGTCTTCTGGCCATCATCCGAGCAGGCACCAGCGCGCACTTGTTTGATTTTGATTGGTTAGGTAGCCCGTATGGTGACTGTGTCCGTCCGAGGACGAACTCGGTCAGTCATCCGGGTTACATCCCTCCATAGTCCCCTCGAAAATTCCGAAAGATTCTAATTCTAGCAATTTGGTTTTGGTTTTGTAATCCGTATGTTGCGTGGTTCCATCCGAGGAGGGATCCATTCAACATCCGGTTTACTTTGACTATGCCGAAATTTCTTGTCTACCTAACCCTAGCTCACGTTCACACAGTGATGGGCACTGTGTGACGGGACCTCAGTTTAAAGTCCCATCCGAATGAAAACAGAATAGCTAGAGTCACTGGGCAAAGGACAGACATTATTATACACAGAGCCGGATTAAGCCTATTTGTGGCCCTGTGCTAAATGGTGGTGGGCCACTTTATCGGGTGTGTCAAGGATGGTATGGCTGCTGCTGCGGCTGCTGCTGCGGCTGCTGCTGTCGCTGCCGCTGCAGCTACTCCTACCGATACTCCTACCGCTGCCGCATTGGTTTCAAAATATGCAACACCTTACTTAGATCATGACTGTGAAATCGAGATACCGATATTTCAGGCTCAGATGGGTATCCTCTTACTCCGGCTCTTGCTATAGATGTATTCCCAAATGCAATTCATAAATAGCCATGTTGTCATCTCGCAATACCAATTTCTGAGTTAACACAGTAAGGCAAGCTAAATAGATGTAATAATAATAAAAATAATAATAATAATAAAAATAATAATAATAATAATAATAATAATAATAATAATAAAAATAATAATAATAATAATAATGATTGATATGGTCTGAAGCGTAATAAAATATGATAAAATATCACACATGCTATCTTAAAATATAATTAATAGTACAGGTCAAGATACCACATAATTAGTGGCTGTGCATAAGCTCAAAATGATACAGATATTTGTACATAGTGAACTCTCCTGAACTCGCCATTGTATAGTTTTCATTGTTAAAGCTGTTTCCAGACTCTCAAATCCAACATACAGGTAAGCTGTCGAAATATTGTGAATCTAATCCAAATAGTTAAATCTGTTATTGAACTTACTGTGAGGGCTGACGTGTCTCCAATGCTATGCTAGCGAAATTTGCTTGCCCAAATTGAGTTAGGGGTGGATATCGCATCTTTAGGGGTGGAATAATGAGAAATCATAGGGTTCAAATTTTTCGACCCCATTAAGCCTCGGTTTTGATCAAGTCCACGCTAACCGCCACCCAAAAGAGGAAAGTGGAATAACTTGGGAATCCCATGGTCTGATATTGACGATTTTGGTATCTATTTTTGGGTTTTCGTGTTGGGGGGGGGGGGGGCATGGGGGCGGGGGTGGGGGGTGGGTGGTGATTGCAGCTACATATTGACGAGAATGAATATTCATTGTCATATATCGAATTGGTACTACCCCATATTATTATTATGTTACCATTCCTTTTGACTGTCCCCTAGCAACCACTGTCGAAATTTAGATAATTTCTGATTTACTGTCTTAATATTGGCGTGAATCTTGTTCTAAGACAGAAAATCGTGAAATTAGGATCATAGCATTCGACAGTACCACTGTAGATGCTAGCTATATTCATTGCCATACATCAAGTTGGACCGCCCCATCATATCTTATATTCAGATCCACTTGTGACCAGACTGTTATTTTATTGAATCTCAGAAACTTTAATTCAGCATAAATATGGTCACTATTTGATATTCAGTTCTCTGATCAGTTAAAATACTTGGGAACTTATATACACAAATTTGCAACTGTTTATCAGCTCATATATTTATTCACTGATTTAGTCCACGGTCCTAAACTAGGGCTTTCTCAACCACATTTCTTCCGTCGAGCTACAGAACATTACTATAATTCATTCACACCTACTTGTAGGAGTTGCTAAATATGGCCTGTCCTTATGCCCGTAGGTGTTAGTATCACTGAGCTAATCTAGGTCAAGTCATTTAAATTTAGTACATCATTAGATCATGCCTTCTCTGTGAATTATCCAAACTTGTTTCATATTATTCATATTGTGAGGCGAAATTATCACTAACCAGCAGTACCGTAAATGCCACTGGCTCTAGTTTTAATTTCCTGCAGCAATATATGATCTGTCCTTAAAACCGTAGGTGTTAGTATCGCTGAGCTACTCTAGGGTCAGGTCATTCAACGAGATACAAACTCGTTCATCCTTTACATTCCGCTTATTGAAATATTAGAATCCAGATCACAAGCTTAGTAATCTTTGAATATTTCACTGACTAGCTAGATGACGCCAATCTTTTAACGAATTGACTTAAGCATAGGATAGAATCGTGTACTCCGTACACTGTACATTTGACTACAGAAATAGTAGGCGTTTGGAGAGATTCTATCTGAAGCCATACCAGTTAGTGCACGTGGGCATTTGAACCAGCTAAAATACACATTGTTGAGTAGGTCCAAAAAGCCTCTCCAGTGCATTCGAGCACATTAATAATGATGCACAATTGCACATGCATATCATAATAAAACACAGCTCCCATTAGGAATTGAGATGAGAGCGCAACACATTATCTCAGAATAAGAAACCCTGGCGAGTCTTTGGTTTGTCCAGAGATGCTTAGTGGTTGGTCATCCCAGTCTCCAGTAGTGAGCGTGAGTGATCTGTATGAAGTGAGGAATCGTGTTTATGGTTTGATCAGCCAATTGCGTGATAGAAGCGCCGAAAACCGATTGCTAAGGCTAATCTTGAGGCCAACTCTATGGCAGATAGACCGCGCAAAATTTTATGTATAAGAAGCAGTCTTTGGATCTGCATTCCGAGAATGTAGAGCCAAAGAATACTTCTGATATAAATACGATTTTGACTGCTTCAGTTATCCAACACACACGCACGCACGCACGCAGGCAGACAGGCAGGCAGGCAGGCACGCACCTACGCACGCACGCACGCACGCACGCACGCACGCACGCACGCACGCACGCACGCACGCACGCACGCACGCACGCACGCAAACACACACAGACACAGACACAGACACAGACACAGACACAGACACAAACACAGCCACAGACACAGACACAGACACAGACACAGACACAGACACAGACACAGACACACACACAGACACAGACACAGACACAGACACAGACACAGACACAGACACAGACACACACACAGACACACAGACACACGCACGCACGCACGCACGCACGCACGCACGCACGCACGCACGCACGCACGCACGCACGCACGCACGCACCCACCCACCCACCCACCCACACACACACACACACACACACACACACACACACACACACACAAAACCCTCCAGGTTTTGCTCAAGTAGAACAACCTCGGGTACAACCGCGTGATCACCAGATAAACTCGCTACAGTATTTTCCCGTGGGAACGGTGTAATCTTTTAAATGGTTGGAGGGCAAAGTCATACTCTAGTGGTCAGCATCAGCGTCAAATGCTCTTATAATTTCCAAATTTAGTCTCCACAAGCTCAAATATCGAGATTTATTTGGGTTTGCTGTCAATCATATGATGACACAATGTGCTGAGGTAATTAGTGATGGTTTTGAAAAGATTCGTCTCAAAGCCACACTCTCAGAGTCAAGGGCAAGATCATTCTCACCATTGAATTACAATCCTATTTCCAATTGCATGGATTTTACGATTGTGGTGTCGCCATGTGTCGCCAAGTTGATTTGTACAACAAATATAGAACTCAATTGTCAAATGTTTATTGGAAAGGAGTTTGGATACTACATGAGATACACGTTGTTACAGAAATCCTGACAATTTCAAAACTAAACGGAAGAGGAGAAAGGAGAGCCTCTGTTTCAGAACAGCCACAGAGACAAACAAGTGCAGCTCAAAGCCCAAAAAAAAAATAGAGGTTTTCAGCGATGAACCGAAAATCCACTGTCCATTGGTCTGCTCCTCACCATACATGCTCGAGTACGGGACAAAAATCTCATCACAACTCTGTCATCATTATTTCCCATAACTGGCTACTCAACATCGGGAAGCACATCGAGCATGGCGTGCTGCTCTGCATACAAAATACATCCAAGCGTATCACTGTTTGTCTCTCAGACTGGCTAAAAAGGTGTCGAGCTCTCACGTTTGCTGCGGACAATATAGACATGTAGGAGGACATGGCTTATGGCCAGAATACGTTCCACAGTGTCATAGCTGTCCTCGACCAACACAAAAATGAAGATGTTGAGCCCATCCAACAACTCATCATCATTCCCAAGAAGGCATCAGTTAAGATATTCGAGGTGGAAACCCATTATCTAGAGGAAATTATTATCATGAAAAGCCGGCCAGGTTTCAAACATCATGTTTGGATGAAGACAGATTCTCCTGAATCCTTACAAATACTGCAAGCACGCCGGGGCTCTGATGAGCTTCCTAATGATCGAAACTTGCTACTCATCCACCCATATTGAAGGTTAATACACTTTTGATGGCGACCCATCTGATCCTGCTTATGACATCTCACCCGCTCCTGATAACGATTCGTCTGCTCATCCTGGTGATGAGTCATCCGCTCATCTGGTGTGGGTGAGATTGCTGGTCCCGTGTCACCAATCCTCGGTTTAAGAAGCTGTATACAGTTTTGAGGTTGACATAAAATATATTGCTCATTGTTGTCAGACCTGAGCGCCGCACTGCCATCGAACTGGACCTAGACTTCTATGGTCATGTCATGCGGATTCAGAAATCTGTCAAGAGGAAAAAGTGGATTCTCAAAGCTGGTGCTCTACAGTTATGCTTCCCTGCGCTCCATGGCCTGAGAAAACAGGTGGAAGGCAATGGCATGGACGTAGAGGTTATCGAAATGGGTGTATACACTGCAGCTGCTCTGCTCCTATTATGTGAAGACTTCAAACCTGGAGTGGAATATAACACCAAGATGAAAGTAGAGATCATGATGACGAAGTTCGAGGCAATACTCGGCAATCTACCCTTTGGACCTGGTGGTCTAGAGTGGCAGCAACTGAAGGAGGCCTTGCACACGTGTGATCCAGAGATCTATGAATATCTGGAGGCGCATTATCCTGGTCGCCTTGAGGGGAAGAGAATGCAGCTGCCGATGAACTCGTGAGCTTCTTCAAGCAAAATCTGGAACATGCTTAAGTGGTGATGTAGATCATTTCCGTGTGTTGCCTAGGTGACTGGCTGCCTTACCTCCCTGCACTGGAGGACCAGCTCAAGTATTTCTTTGCAGCTGACCTGCTGAACTGTGCACGGTTCATGTCTCTCCATCTGGTGGAGATGGATCAGTTCGAGGCGAACGAGTCAGTGATGTGGGTGGTTCTTAAAGCTGGTGTATTTGTCCTAACCAAATCAGACATCCACTTGACTGCTTTGTTCACAGATCAGAATCTTGAGCACAATATCAAGGACCTAAAACGGGTGTGGTGGCTTTGTTGGACTCACTCAAGAAAAAGCTGCCATCGACTGATTGGTGTACACCACACTCCTTCTTACCAGAATCGTCAGGAACATTTTAAGCAACTTTCCATCTGCATCCACCTCCTCTACGGCTATGCACTACCAGCTGCCTGGTGATGTTTCTGTGACATCAAGCTAGAATGTTGTGAATCTTTGTGATTGTAGCTCACGGGGCAGTGTCGGGCCATTCCGGTGTCTGATGTCGACTCGCCACGCCGCAAGTGCATGACGAATGATGACGCTCGTTAACTTCTGGTCTCGGGGTGACGGATCCTGTACGATACTGCCCTACGGGTAACAAAGACTGACTCCTAAGGCCAGTGGAACTCAATCGTTCCGGTGGGGCCGGGCAACCATCGTCGCAAACATTAAACACAACAGTCTCATCCCAAGAGTTTGGGTCACCAGTATGCTTGTCCATAGCAATTTCGTCATCTATGGACTTACAAGATTTGATTTGGCGACCTAATTAAAATAAGTCTATACAATAGTTTTACCTAAACAGACCGTCAAGTATGCTAGATAAAAATAATGAGCATACGAAAATACAAGACATAGAGACAGCCTAATGAACTTTTAAACGTGGGCTCCCGGAGGTACCACACAGACTCGTAGGTCCGCAGAGGTATCCCCGCAAGGGAGTCTCCCGTACACGAGACTTAGCTAATTAACTTAATATAAGCCATTATGCCTCTTCTTCTTCTTTTCTTCTTCTTTTCGATCGCTGGTATCACACTTGGAGAGCCGTTCTCAAGATGAAATCTGTGGTTTTCTGCAGTTCTTCCACAGGCCCATACAGCTTTTCAAGAAAAGAGGTTGACAAAGGCCAGATCTCTTCTCTCAGCAGCTGATACGTACTGCAACATTGAAGTATGTGCTCTGTGGTCTGTTCTGCTTCTCCACAAGGACAAGCGGGAGATGTCGTAAGGTAATTATGCCTCTAAGCTGAAAGGAAAGACAATTATCTTTGTAGTGACGGAAAATCATGTGCCTCACGCGGGCACTACTCTTAGTGCTAGTTTGGGTGAGGAGTATTATCCTCGCGTGGACCATCATCACTGAATCCTTGCGAGAGGCAAGTGCTTTGTGCGGGCCTCCGTCACGGGAAAATGTCGCCACTGCTTAAAGCGGAAGAAGAGTAGTGGTCGAAAGGAGCCCACTCTAATATTTAACCAAAATGCTGTAAACAAAAGACCATACCGAGTGAGATTATGACTATAAGGTTGCATGCTGTTTTACGTCAAGACGGGACGAACGATTCCCAAAGGATTCCCACGTCACCGTCTTATGTAATTCTCAGTATGCTGAATTAGTAGTTGCCGCTTTTATTTATGCGGGCCTTCTTCCATGCTTAACCTAATATTTAGTTTTTAGAGACAAGAATTATTTAGGCCGCAAATGGCTAGCGTCTACCTAGCTTTTAGATACAGATGTCCTAAGACATCAATACCGAAGACAGCGTGCATACATGTTACTTAGTAAGATCTCCGAACTGGATAAGAATCCGGACATCTCACTCCGCAACCGCATAAAACGTCACAGGACATTGGTTACTTTTCACAAAAGCATTTTTAGGCAACTGATCTATCGTTATGGTGGGGGTAAGAGAGACGAATACCCACCGTAAATGTCCTTCCCGTGAGGGCGTGGCAGATCTGAATATCATGCCCAGACAGTGTTACAGAATTCGGTGGGGATGCGCATCTCGCCCGTCACCAGGTCCTATGGAACTAACTTTTTTACCTGTCGTTAGGTTTAAACACAAGTTTCCCAGCTATGCACTGCGGTGCGGGAGGATTGTTCAGCAAATTAAAGAAAATGATAAGTAAGACATGTTTTCGCAGTGTTTTCCTACATTGGCAAAGGTGCTATCTACTGAGTATCCGAAGATACATGGGAAATGTGTGTGACATCACACCCTGGCCATCACCGCTCAGAAACCACAATAGTTTCCCAGGGTCGAATCAGTCCATGGTGCAGATAGGGACATCCAAACAATTAAGAAGCCATAAGGCTTAATGGAGCATGAAGAGAGACAATAACTTAGAAATATGATGCCCTTTTGGTATTTTGGCCAATCTTACACAACCTTGCCGGAGTGCGGGGCTAAATTATCGCAACTACCGGAAAAGAGGCGTACACTACGTGTTTCCTAACGAACAAATTGTCTCTAATCATTTGAACCTATCCTAACGAGCTGAATAGAAAAGGTTTTTAGTCGGTAGCATGCCGGACTAAACAGAGTTATAGCACGGACGGCGACCTCAGTGAAAAATTGTTGGTGGCGGGAGAAAGTTCTGCATATATAAATGTTGCTGTTTAGTGTTGCCTACGTGCACTGCAGTCCTATGTTTTCTACAAATAAACAAAATATATGAACTGATGGCCACTGGCCATATATAAACTAACCAGAACAATCAATACAGTGTGAAATGATCAGAATAATATATCTATAGTACAGGTTAAGGAACCTACTACGGTGCGGTTTAGCAAAAACATCTTACAGAAAATAAGAATAACTATAAACAGATACAGAAATTATAACTAGTTGTCCTAAGACCGTTACGGTGCATTTTAGTCATCGGGACCGTTTATACAGACACGATATAATTATCAAAAATATAATTAACGGAATAATTAAAATGTCAAGTATAGTTACTTGAATAATCGGTAGCCATTCTTAAACCTGGGCCATCGTGTTACTGAAATTGACATATCACTCTTAGGTTGACGTGAGTTGATGCATTCCCTGGAAGCTGGAAAGTTTCCGCAAACAGGATTCCCGCAAGCAGCTCATGATGGGAGCGGGTCGAACTCAGGACTGTAATCACAATATAGAATATCTAACAAGTAGTCAGCAAGGGATACAATATCATTACTTCTGTGACGAAAGTTCCCGTACACCGATGGTACGGATGGGAGTTGACAACAACCCGATCATAAGCGGGGGTTGTTAAATGCGGACGAAGATACATAACTAAGCTTAACGGTGCGGGGTACGTCAACCAGCTCTGAAGACATACCAGCCAAAGTTTACTTTCTGTGGTCGAAAAGTTTAGATAAACCTGCACGACATCAGTGCGGGGACGGTTAAATAACCACATTTTGGCATGGCCAGCAGATCCGGTGAGTCATCCACCAAAGAACATCGCTGCCTCTACATCTGTAGAATCACATTTTCAGGCCGGGAAAGGCCTCACCGTGAGTTCGTGTTCCGAATTAGTTCTTGATATATTCGTGAACAATATCTAAAAAGTTCCAAAAATGCTCCCGCAGGCAACGGGAGTTACACAATTGCTTTAGTGCGGTGGGTTGGATTACTGCTGGCTACGGGAGAGACACCGACATAAAGCGAAGTGATCTGCATAATGCCTGTCGTGCTGATCGTAGCTGGCACAGGTCCAACCTATTCGGCCTCTGGCCGAGGATGCTCTCGAGCTCTGGATCTCGTCTCCTTTTATACTACTCATGACGTCACAGGCGCAGGCTCCACGCAATCATCGGTCGAGCAACAGCCAATCAGCGCGTAGCTAATAATAACGCAGTTTAATGTTCTAGAACATTCTAGAAGTTCTACGTGCACGTGGTTATGACGTCACGGCAATATTTTGAAGATAATCAAATGGGGTTTTCCGTGGATAACTCAGCCATTTCTTAACCGATTTTGAAATCGTTTACAGATTTGGAAAGCCCGTCAAATTCTGGTCTTGATTAATGCCAGATACTGCGGGAACAGGTAATTAAAAAGGATTACATTGTACCGTCTCGGTACACTAAAAGCTTTATCCTATCTTGGTCGTAAACTACGCGCTCTGGCAAAAATAGCATTTAAGCATGCGCATGCGCACTATGCGCTTTAACGAACTTAGTCGTTTTTATAACACGATCTCTCTCATAGGCTCATATACGCTTATGGCTCTACCCAAGGGCGTGTTCAGGGAACGAATCCAGGACGGGCGGCGCGTACCCAGCTTGGCTGGTATGGCCGGTACCCGTCCGGTCGATCCGAACTACACCATCGCATAATGTAGCACTGCCTGGGAAATCCCTCGGGACTGCAGCTCCACTGAAAAACATTGTCATCGGTGCTTATCCCTGATGCGCTGAAGCCAAACATGCTTCAGTACCCTAAGAAGGGTCAGACAGACTAGCATGCGTCCATCACCGACCGACTTATGACCAGCTCCACTCAATTCAAGCTTCGCGAGGTCAACCAGTTCTTAGGGCGATGCTTGATCACCAATGAATCACGCCCTGAAGTCGTCCCCAAGCTGACAGACATTGTTGACAACTATAAGTTATCTGTCGTCCCATGCTCCAGATTTGCTGCTGACGGATCTCTCCTCCTTCTTACTGACAATGCAAGCAAAATCCACGTTATAGAAACGACAAAGCCACAGCTGCCAGCTGACGCAACTGCTCTGACTTCCTCAGTTTCCAGTGCTTCGCCATCTTCTGAACATCGTCATCCAGATGCTGCCACTGCTCGAGCCCCACCATGTACTGATAATCGATGCCCAGGTCGTTATCCAAGGTATGAAGAAGACACCAAGCATGACCACCATAATTAATCTTAGGACACTATTCAATGCAAGAGTTGGGAGGACTGGGTACATGGAGGCGAGCATCTGTTATCGATATGTGAAAGGTAGTCTAAAGGAGAATACGAGTATGAAGAGGGTGCCGACTGTTGCTGCTGTCAGTGCTGATGTGCACGATACGATGCCAATCAACACCATCTCATTAAAAGAGCGTACGCCCATGAAGCACAGTCTTTCCTGTCATCTCGCCAAGGGCTGTTGGAATTGTTTGATTGTTTGAGGATGGAGATGTGAACCTAATAGTGGTGTATGACACAGTTGCCAAGACTATCAACCCACGGAGGTCGACTGAGGCACATTCATACAAGGACACTGTTACTCTTATCCCAATACACGTCCTGAACATTTAAGAGGGTACCTTTAGCGATGTGCCCATCTGGTCTCATACCACTGACATTCTCGTCCTGCTCATGGATCTGGTATCAGTTGGTTATCTTGTAGCGGTGGCCCAGCTGACGCTCCTGGCTGGGAAAAGGGCAAAGTACCTAGAAGATAGATGTGTATGAGCGGGTGAAAGCAGGTGGAACGTGTAGAGCTCTGTTGGGCTTCACTTCACTGGGACTGTTTGGGGATTTGAGATCGTGAGAGTATCCGAAATGACGTGGGTGACTGCCTTTCTCTCCATCGATGAAATATCCCATCAGTGAGACCGTCAGCTCCCTTGAAGCTCCATGTCAATCATAGATGATAGCCAAGCTATGCCAGTCATGTCAGGAAATCTTCAACACCTGGAGACATTTGTGTGCAACGTGTATGCTCCGAAAAGGACAACCAGAATGCTACCTGACCTTGCTCAGAAGTATTTAGATCTAAGATATTGTGATTGAGATGCCCCCACCGGTGGCACATTGATCCCTCATATACAACGGGTCAACTATTTGGTCATACAAGATAAAGGGTACACTTCTGAGTCTGGATGGAAATTGCTGGTCAGAGAAAGGGATGCCAGTCAGATGCGTCGAATTGATTGAATTGGTCAAGTGCGGGTGTAATGGAGAATGCAAAAAAACCTGTTCCTGCATGAAGAACGGTATAACTTGAACACAACGTAGGCAAATACTATGAAGGAAGATGCAGCAATACAAGGACTATCATATGATGAAGGAGTAGGAGGAGGAGGAGGATCGAGAAGAGGTTGGTAATTCAAGTGTGAGAATGAGTTTGATCTTGAATCTGAGAGTGTGACCTTGATGATAAAACTTTTTCAAAACCATCACTAATTGATTTAGCACATTACAAAAGCATGGATTTTACAGTAAAACCAATTAAATCTCAATTTTTTAGGCTGTGAAGCTTGAATTTTGGTATTTTAAAACCATTTGACCTTGATGCTGACTTCTACAGCGTGGCCTTGCCATTCAATTGTTTTCAAAACCCCAGCAATCGACTCCTAATAGGCCACTGAGAAATCAACAATTAACACCAAATATCAGAAACGGACTGTGGGATCCCACGATATGCCACTTTCCTTTCTGGCGTGACAGCCATCTTGGATTTGACCCAAAACGAGACTTAATCGGGTCGAAAATTTTGAACCCTATGATCTCCTCATTATTCCCCTCCTCCAGATGAGATATTCACCCTTAACTCAATGTGGGCAAACAAATCGCGCCAAATTACACCTCAGCCTCCACTGCAGTATGGTGCAGTATTATCACAACAGTGCCGTAAACGTAGCTATCACTGGTCATTCGATTGTTGAAATTGACGCGCTATTGCCACAAGGGTCAAATACCAGTTTCATGCAATGTATGAATGCTGTGGTTAAAATTTCACTAAAGAAGAGAAAATGATTGGTTTTTAAAAACACCCTGGTAACGCAGGTTTCTGGGCGGGTACTGGACCAATATAGGGCCTTTCTGCCCAGTACCGGCCCAGTAACATGCGCTATTGGGATTGTTTTGTAACAGCGTATTATAACTGTCTTCTATATAGCTAACGCGACTCCCATGTAATCTTTAGTAAAGTTAATTTCAATTGAAAATTTTAATTATATTTGAATTTACGAGTATTGTTGTTTGAATTTGCGTAGTGCGTTTGACCACCAACCGGAATAGAATTTACGCTCCTTCAAAGCAAATTATATTAGAATATACGCTACCTTCTCTGTATAGTAACATAATTGGTAATAATGAGTCGTATTTCTAGTGGTGCTAAAGAAATAAAAGCAGATTCAAGATTACATTTGCTCTAAAATCCGCAAATTTTCAATTATGCATCTATTTTGGTGAATATTTAGACAGTTAGTAGACACGGTGGTGCCTATTTGGTATACATGGGGCGGAGGGGTGTGTGCCTTTTTAGTGCTTGCCGCCAAACCCACCCCCCCTCACCAGCCCTCTCAACCCCATCTGACATAAAACATGCAGACCCAACAATTAACTCCCATAGTTGACTGGAATTCTCTATATTTGCGACAGAAGTACAAGACAGATATAGCGTTTCGACGTGGCAAAATATTGACAGTAAAAAGAATAGAACAATCTAACATAATTCGTGTGTACGTATTTGAGATACATTTATGGATGTAGGAAAGATGCAGGCATGACCAAGTCCAGTTTCCTATGCAACGTGCATGCATGTATATACAGGATCATACTATTTTATAATAGCACATTGGCTTGACAATGCGCGGCAAATTCTAGGATTGACATCTAATTTCAAAATACAATAATATTTTCGTCATTATACAATTTAATAAATACCACTGGTTACAAATGGCCTAGCCACTGACACGTGTACGAGATGAGAAAACTAGATACGTGGGTCTAGTAATAGCTGCACAGTTTGTAAGGCCTTGCACAGCCGCTACTTCGGTAAATACCAGGTATACCAGCTAGCATTCTTATTCGACTGCCTCTTGTCCCGGAATAAGGTATGGCGTTACTCCGGATTAACTATCGAATGCGAACACGGATTATTTGTGAAAATTCATCTCATAAGATCTTCCGATATATCGTTACTGCTTCTCTATTTGAACGCAATCTATTCCTTCAAAGTTTGCCAAGTAACGTTACCGTCTTGCACTTTCTCTCACGCTCCGCCGAGTAATGCTACGGTCATAATTTTAGCTCATTCCCCGCCAGGTAGCGCTAACGTACAGTCCATGATTATCTTTCACCAATGTGAATGCAAGCAAATATATCGTCTTTATATTAATCTACGTGGCACACGAAATAGTTAAACAACATTAAGCAATGAGAAAGAGGCCTCTGTATATCGTACGTCTAGAATGGACCGTAGCATTTTTAGCTATGCCCCGCCCATCACTAGCTAAGCTCCACCTACACCTCGCCGTGTTGGGATTGATCGATCCCCAAATGCCCTAGCTATCAATTTCCTGAAAACGATACAGGGAAGCTGTTGAATAGTGTGTAACTAATTTGACTGGGTGCTGTTGCTGCCTATTGCAGTAACAGCGCCCAGTCAAATAACTTTCAAAATATTCAACAGAATATTTATTAAATAATAAAAGCAAACAATTTGTACAACAACGCATAGACCGTCTTCAAATATGCGTTCGTGACGTACGTATCGACGTTATTCATGACGTCATTCATTATGGTGTCATTGTACACATCATGCAGTTAATTATAACGTCATATGATGGGTGGGTACTCTGGAAAGGTGAATTGCCAGGTCAGTAAAGAATGCATCATAGATGCATAGAGTTCAAGAAAAATAGATTAAATCCTTAGTCGAAGTCACATTAAATGACATAACAGAGACCCACACAATGGCGTTCAGCTTGTTTAAACGTACATGTTCACACCAAAATGCTTGAAAATGATGTTCTTAAAATTGGATACTTTTAGAGGCTTAAATCGGGTATCTAAATGTAATGAAACATAATCATTAATCTTAAAATAATCTTTAATCTTTAGTTGTAAAGTGAAAATATGGACTTGTGTTTTTAATTCAATTTCACAACTTAAAATAATATGTTAATTTATACTGAATGAAATCGTGATATGTTAAGATTTATTTCATTTCATTACATCTAGGCACATAATTTAAGCTATTAAAAGTAGACAATTGTAACACACATTTTAGTGTATGTATGCACCTTTAATCGCTCCCGTCCAAGACAGGTGGTAATAACTTGTAATTAATAGTGTTTATGCTGGTTTCTCAGGAGAACTCGCTGCAGGATACAATACAATACGATCCTGATATTACAGGTTACTGGGTCGGTTCTTGGCCAGTAATACCAAGGGCAGGGTCAACTCGGCCCAGAAGTAGCCTAGTAGCGGCCGAGTAACCTGCGTTATCAGTGGAGTTAGCCTGTCGCCACCAACATGCTGCTACAGTCATCAGTGTGATGATGAAAACATTAGGGTCAATCATCCCACAATCTTTTAACAAGAAAGCATGGCTTGGAACGCGTTTCTGTAGTCTTTATTGAACACAAGATACAGCACAGGATTGACGGTAGAGTTGAGATATACCATCCAATACGCGATCTCGTAGATACTTGGAGGCACACACGTTTCACAGAAGGTAGAGATTGGCCATACAAACATCCATGGCCCCCAGCATATCAGAAACAGGACCATCTGTGCCAACAATGTCACGAGGCATCTACGATTCTGCAAATTGATCTTTTCTCGCTCAGCTGAATTTACTAATGTACTGTCTGTAAAAGCGATAGTTTGTGAATGTTTCTGTTTCATTGAGGATCGCATAATTATGGGCTCTTTGCTTCTCCGCCTCACAGAAACTATTAAGGATATAGACAGAACAATTAAACAAGCCGATGGGCCATATGTACTGAACAAAATCCCTCCAATATAGTACATTATACTCGGGGGATAGTAACACTGCCCTGGAACTAGAATTCCCTGTATATTATCCAAAGCTCGAAATACTGTAAACATGGGTGTATAATAGAGTATGCCCACCAGCCATGTGACAGTGGCCAAAATTCTTGCCCGTAGTCTTGTGAATTTAGATCTGTATGTCAAAGGATCAGACACGGCTCTGTATCTGTCATATGCAATTACATTTAGCTTCATATTGGATACCGAACAACATATGCCATCGCATAGCAGGAATATGGAACATGTGACGCTACCTAGTGGCCAATAGCCCACGAATGTGTAAAGCGCCAAAGCTGGTATACACGTGGCACCGACAACGAAATCTGATATAGCTAATGACACAACATAGACACTGTAATTTGTGGAATTCAAATGACGAGACTTCATCACACATATTATAATACAAGCATTACCAAACACTGTCAATAGAGCAAACAATAGCATTATGGTAAATATTACATATCTAGTGACGTCACCAGCAAAAGCACCACCAAGCACTAGTAATACTGAACCATCTTCCAAGCAGTCGACTCGCGATATATTGGTTGTGTTGAGAGATAGTCTTAATATTTTGCCATCTTCATCTATGTTCTCACAAAGTGTGTTTTCTAAAGTACCCATCTCGACAGTGTCCTGTTGTCTTTGCTATGTACCACTATTGTAAGCATTTCACAACTCAATTTGATACAAGTGCGATCATATAATATTATGTTAACATGATACATCTTTCCAGAAATGTTGGTCCCGATCCCAGGATGATACAAAATAAGGAAAATTAGTTACGTCTCATGGTTGTAATTGTTTGAGTGGAGCTTTCGTGACCGAAAGCTACACTCAAACAATTTCTACATCCCAGAGAGGCTAACGAATTTTCCTCATTATGATACATCTGTATTGAACGACAACAGATGACAAACCGAGTAAGATGCTACATATCACAAAATGTTGCACTGAAACTTAAATCTATATGGTCGACGTCGACTGAATACTTGAACAAATAGTTTCTGGATTGTTGTTTTATATTATATTGTAATACTCGTTGAAGTAAATCCATTCAAGTAAACAATGCTCTATATGCGTCTTATCAAAGAATACGAAATCCAATCATTTCTGTCAGCAATGCGCAACAATTACCATCTCTTAATAGTACGGCGTGGAACAAATGTCATCCCGCACAGATGAGGGTACATCAAAGGACGTCAATTTTGGATAACAATGAAATGCGCTGCTATGGATATTGATATATTTCAGCGTTGTGGTTATTTTTATTTTGGTGAGAAAGGTTCCTTGGTTTTGAGAAAGGTTCCTTGGTTCACGAAATGATGTAGTGTTTGGACAAAGCATTCATTATGTATCGATTTCTGTTAACGTGGTACAGCTTTGACGCTCGCTACAGGTGTATTCTAACGACTGACTCTTCTCGTGTGAGAAGATATTTGCAATAATTTCATTGGCTAAATAAAATTGATATACAAATTCACCAATGCTAGAAAACTGTTCTAACATACAGAAAGAATGGTAATATCTGCATCAAGTAAGGCACTGGAAAATGCCGATAGCTGTATAGATCAATAGAGTGATCAATTTCTAGCTATACCATATCCATCGGTAGCTATGCTCTGCCCATTTCTAACTAGGATCCTATCCCTCCGCTCCCCCCCCCCACGCCCACCCCCACCTCCCCCACTTTTTGCACGTATTGGAATCGAATTGAAACTTGGAACCCTTTATTCACAAAATCTAAATTGCAAGGTAACTACCTCGCTAAGGTCTTGAATATTTTGAAACGTATTTGTCCGGCGGATGTTCCTGTCTATGTGCCCGTGGCAGCGACAACTCCTAGTCAATGGACCTTTCCAGGCTTAGCTATGCCCCACCCACCCCACCCACACCCCGCCACCCATCTCTAGCTAAGCTCCACCCATACCACGTTCGTGTTGGGATCGATCGATCTCTGAACTCCCTGACTATCAATTTACAGAAAACTATACCGGTAAGATGTTGAATATTTTGAAACTAATTCAACTGGGTGCTGTTGCTGCCTATGGCATATTTCAAAATTTTCGACAGCATGTTTATTAAATAGCAAAGGCATACAATTCGTAAACGTGTCGGACTATTAAGCGTTAAAGACGAACTATTTCGAATCATTCATGACGTCATGATTATGATGTCAGCCTACAAGTCATTTTTTTGTTTATGACGTCATATGATGGATGGATAAACTGGAACGGTCCATTTTAATTACATCAAGACATACACTTCGTGACAGGCTTTTCGATTTTCGTGATTCAGCTATGTATAATTCTGATTGCAGCGTCAGCTAACACGTGACATGTTTGATTATGTATGACTTCAGATACTTGAGTGACAGATTGGATCCCTCAGTTGAAAGACTAATGGAGGAATCCCGTTTTATTTATGCCCCGCCCATCTTTAGCTAAGCTCCACACGTGCTTTGCTGGTGGTGGAATCGATCGATCACTGAACTCACTGACTATCAATTCCCAAAAAACTATACAGGTAAGCTGTTGGAATATTTTGAAACTAATTTGAGTGGGCGCTGTTGCTGCCTATGGCAATTCGTACAACAATCTCTAGTCCGTCATCAATTTTGCGTTCGTGACGAAGATGGCTACATCATTCATATCATGATGTAATTGATTATGACGTCATCCTACACGTCACGTAGTTGATTATGACGTCTGTTCATCAAGTAAGGTACGTGCATCACTGCAAAATATCGATACAAGCGGGCTGTATGGATCAATTGATGAATTAAATCTTAGCCACGCCCATCTCTAGCTAACTTCCACCCACGTTTCACCCATGTTGGGGGCGATCAAACCCTGAACTCCCTGAATCTCAATTTGACTGGATGCTGTCGTGCTGTGGCAGCAATAGCGCCCAGTGAAATTAGTTTCAAGATATTCAACAGAATGGTTATTAAATAGTAAAGATAATATTCAACTGCATGTTAGCACATGTAACACACTTATTATATTTGGTAATGGTAGTAGTAGTAGTAGTAGTAGTAGTAGTAGTAGTAGTAGTAGTAGTAGTAGTAGTAGTAGTAGTAGTAGTAGAAGTAGTAGTAGTAGTAGTAGTAGTAGTAGTAGTAGTAGCAGTAGGTTTTTATTATTGTCAATTTAGTTCTATGAACCCTCTCATTTACGTCGCACTGGCACTAGCATATAGATCATTCATCACCTGGGATGTAATTTTTACCTTTTTCAATTTTCTACCTGAGTGGGCTTCGAACCCGGACAACTCTGCGGCACCTTCCGCCAAGCGTGTGTGAGGTGAGTGTCCTACCACTAGACCACCATCCAGAAGAAAATCATCTTTCACCGGACTAGATTTCAACCACCCATCTCACAACCAGACGAATAGACCTACTAATTTCACTGGGTGCTGTTGCTGTGTAAGGCAGCAACAGCGCCCAGTCAAATTAGTTTCAAAATATTCAACAGCATGTTTATTAAATAGCAAAGAATTACAAAGACATACAATTCATACAACCTGTCGGACCATTTGAGATTTTGATGACGGTCTATATGGAACCCTTTGTGACGTAATGATTATCACGTTATCATACACGCGTTGAGCTGATTATGACGTCATACGAGGTCTGATTATGGATGGATAATCTGGAAAGGTGAATTGACTTGAATTGATGGTGTGCATTTCAGATTCTCTGGTATCTACATGTTTGATCTCATAAAACGCTATGTTTTTTGCAACCAAGCACGCACGCACGCACGCACGCACGCACGCACGCACGCACGCACGCACGCACGCACGCACGCACGCACGCACGCACGCACGCACGCACGCACGCACGCACGCACGCAGGCACGCACGCACGCACGCACGCACGCACGCACGCACGCACGCACGCACGCACGCACGCACGCACGCACGCACGCACGCACGCACGCACGCACGCACGCACGCACGCACGCACGCACGCACGCACGCACGCACGCACGCACGCACGTAAACACGCGCACACGTACGAACGTTATTGGGATCACTATGGCGCTATACGTCTGTTTGTCCGCCTGCGTGTCTGTCTGTCTGTCCGTCCGTCCGTCCGTGCTAGCAAACGAGGTTTAAGGGCTATTGTTAGGATCATAATAAGCTTATCAGCTATTTTTGGAGCCAAAATTGGGAGTGTGCCCATATGATTTCTGAGGGCTTTCTCTCTTGATTTGGACAAATTTAATATTAAGCCCATACAACGATGGACAGAACAAAAAGTGTCCATAAAATCGCATCGATGGACACTGATGGACACTTCTTTTAGAATTATCTCCGCCTAGACTACATATGATAATTCAGCTTATAATACCTAAGTGAGCCAACTTGTGTCCAGAAGCCCCTAATACCTATTTTGTCATACTCCCGTTAGAAAAAAGCCCATAAGGCTTCTGTGGGTAAACAAGCCACCCCGTGTGAAAAATAAGCTAATTACACATGTTTGGGCAAACTGATGGACACACTGATTAGAGATCATATAATTGACGAGATTTTGAGTTTACAAGTGCCACACAGTCAAGGAAGGACACATATAAGCTAAGGTATGAATTTGATGCTGTCTTGTATGTGGTATAGTATACAATTTAATATAAAATTAAACAAAAGGTTTTATACTT
>CM067359.1:108353817-108403817 GCA_034401795.1 Chaetoderma sp. LZ-2023a | reverse complement strand
GCTCTTTCCCTGACGTCTTGGTATTATATATTTGTATTACACCTTATATATTGTGGTAGTATGGGTTTCCTCTTTTATTAAAACACCATGGCAACCTCCTATAAGCGTACTCTGAGTCTTAAAATCACGACAAGGCTTGGGGTGTTTCGGCAATTGAGGTGTATCATGGGTTGAAGGATATAGTTGGGGCAGGGCCACGGGTCCTTCAAGGTCTCATTAACATTTCCTAATCTGTATGGAATGGCGCCGTAGTTAATGAAAGTGTGAAGGAAAAGTTGCTCGACGAGGTCCTTGTCGTGAACGGTGAGGTGTGTAATGTGGAGGAAATAGATTCTGACCGTCTATTAGTCAAGATGAAGGTTCCATTAGAGATCCCAGATGAACGGGTTATCAATGAATTGATCAAGTATGGCAAAGTGGACAAAGTAGAACACGAGACCTATCCATTTGATCGAACCTTAGAAAATGGGATCAGAAGAATTTGGTTCGAAAAGGTAGAACAGCCTCTCCCAAGTAAGGTCACGATAGATGGTCGATTTATCTTGCCATCATGGTACAGGGGGCAAATCAAAGAGTGTAGAATCTGCTTAAGCACAGAACATATTGCATCAGATTGCCCTAACAAAAGCAAATGTCTAGTTTGTGGATCATCTGATCATTTTAAGTGGCGATGCCCGCAGAACAAATATGTCAAAAAGGGTGCTGATAAAAGTGCAGAGCAAGTTGTCTCTAAAGAGAATGTCATAGAACTGCTGAGATTGTAGCTGAAATCCATGTTAATGGGAAGCACGTTGTTAAAGAATATGTCATCGAACCAGTAGTTGCTGAGATTGTAGCTGAAGTCCATGTTAATGAGAAGCATGGTGAAAAAACTAAGAATCCAATCGCTGTAGTTGCAGGCGATGGAATATAGGTTCTAGATGAGGGGCTAAGTCTTACTCCAGTAAAAAGTCAATCCAAGTCTGATGTCAAAGAGGCTAATTCCACATAAGTTGAAGATGATGATCAATACCCTCTGGAAGAGAGTTTTAATTTAGGACAAGTAAAATTCAGGTCGCAAGATACTGAAACTAACTTTGATTTTCCACTGAGTACACTCAATCTAGACGATTTAAATAATGTAGAGAAAGTAATTGGTATCTCGGATCGATTGAGTGGAACAAAGCAACAGAAAGATGGAGATAGTTCTGAATCAGAAATAGAGGAAAGTGATGTAGAAGACGATAATATGTCAGTCGCTGAATCTGATATAGCCATTCAAACACAGAGTCGAAATACCTGATGAAATGGTCATGTACAGGTCAGAGGGAGGAGAGGTGTTAGTTCCATATGTGACGGAAAAAGGGGTTAAATATAAGTATCTGCGTCATGATTCAGATATATTAAAATATAAGCATTTGGAACAACTATATCAGCCAAATCTTGGCACAATTTGGAGCGAAGCCCATTGTTCTAGAAACGCATGTTGTCTTATTTAGAGAATGTGGATCAAGCAGTGTAAGTATCATCAAATCTGAAAGGACTATTTTAATAACAATGCTAACTATAGGTGTTTGGGCCATTGGAAACATCGGTGTGCACAGACGAAAAATCCATCTATGGGCAATCACAATAGAGAAATAAAGGCAATATTTCGTTCATTGCTCCTGAATCATACTCCTTGCGAATATTTTAGATTGTGTGAATAGATTTAATTCCTTTGTCATTTGTAAGCACAAGCCTAGTTCTTTGATTATACAAATCTTTATGGTCAGTTGGCTGTCCTAGGTCAACTCGAACAGACTAACAAATATATGACTGTAATATGTTAGTATATATTAGGAAACCACTTTGATCGGTTATGTGTTAGTGAGCCACTTAATAAGTGGTTCAAACCAACACATATACGACTGTACTCTCGATTCGTATATTTGTTGGTAGACGTCAGGGTTTCAAAAGGGGGCACTATTTATTTAGTGTTTAGCTCTTTCCCCGACGTCTTGGTGTTATATTTTTGTATTATATATTGTAGTAGTATGGGTTTCCTATTTTTTAAAACACCATGGCAACCTTCTATACACCTGTGCAAAAGTTAAGCACCACCCTATTTTTACGCACATGCGAGGGTATATTCATGTGCTATGAAGAAAGCAATAGCATAAACATTTATGTACCCATCCATCTTAGTGCAAGAGGTAATAAACAACTAGAGGAATGCTGATTTTGATGGTGGGGAAAACTGTATGTTTTTGTTTGAACTTGAAAACGAGGCCTGAATATGGTTACGTTGACACAACTGACAACTATTGCCCTACAGTTGACACACGTGGCTAGATTGTCATTAATGGTGTCTGAAAACGAAGTTTAACATCTGTGCACGAGTTTGAGACTGTCATTATTAATACCGGGTATATCCACCTTGTGCCTGGATGACGGCCTGGACACGACGTCTCATGCTGGTCACCAACCGACTGATACGCCATTGTGGTATTCGTTGCCATTCAAGATGGAGTGCGTCTGTTAATTCCTGTAGGTTCTGCACAGGAGGATCCCTCCTTCTCACTATGTTTCCCAGAATGTCCCAGATATGCTCAATAGGGTTCATGTCAGGGCTCCTTGCTGGCCATGGTAGGGTTTCGATGGCATTCTGGCGGAGGTATTCATGCACAGCTCTAGCACGATGTGGTCGGGCGTTGTCATCCATGAATATTGGGTGGGTTCCAGGTGCATGATTTACAAAATGAGGGACCACAACTCTATCCAGTATGGAATCTTGATATCTTTGTCCATTTAGTGTTCCAGGTACAGTCAACAGATCCAGCTTACAATCAAATGAGATGCACCCCCATATCATAACGGAACCTCCACCAATTGGAACTTCTTCCATGATGTTACGTTGGTCGTACGCCGTGCGTCTGGACCTCCATACACGAGTTCGACCATCTGTGGCATGAAGCAGGAACAGACTTTCATCGGACCAGTGTACCCGTCTCCAGGATCTCATGTTCCAGTGTCTTCTTTCGTTGCACCACCTCAGACGCTCCTCTTTGTGGTGTGCAGTGAGGAGAGGACGTCTGACAGGTCTCCTAGCTTTCATGCCAGCAGCATACAGTCTCCTTTTGACGGTAGACATTGACACTCTATTGCGCGTTTCCCATTGCTGGCTGAGCACTCTGCTGTTGGTGAATGGAGATCTCCTAACAAGGCGTACTAGGGCTCGATCATCACGGGCAGTAGTCTTCTTCGGTCTTCCAGATCTAGGCCTGTCCTTCACCTCGTTAGTTTGCCCATGTTTTGCAATCAAACGACTGATTACAGTATGGTTAATGTTCAGCTGTCTGCCAATCTCTCTGCATGACATACCAGTGGTATGCATGCCTATGATTTGCCATTTCACACGATCACTTAACCTTCGTCTTGCCATAGCGGTTCACAATCAAGAGCTAATTCTCTCTGTACAAATAAACCACGGTCATGAACACAAAATTCCTAATCTTGTCGCCTAAATCTGTATGTAATGTTCTACACCTCAAACTGGACTTTTACATAACTGAACACATGTGCTGTTTCCCGCCACGCACGGACATCAAGCGGCGTGAAGTCATGCATGCATGTGCATTTCGTACTTGGAATTATGTCAGCTAACGCGGGGACAAAAAGTATGGCAGCCTAGTTGTACCATCATGTTTCTACGTTCTATTGTTTTTGCTGGTGCTTAGCTTTTGCACAGGTGTATATATGCGTACCCTAAGCCTTAAAATAACAACAAAGGGGTGGGGTGTCACGGCTATCGACGCGTATCATGGGGTAAAGGAAGTCATTGGCGCGGGATCTGCTGTTTTGCAGGGGCTTATCAATGTTACTAAAGCTGTATGGAATGTGACTGTGGCGAATGAAAGTATTAAGGAGAAGCTGCTAGAAGAGGGCCTTGTTGTGAAAGGCGAAGTGTGTAACGTAGAAGAAATCGATTCGGATAGGTTGTTAGTTAAAATGAAAATTCCATTCGAGATTCCAGATGAACGAATCATGAATGAACTGAAAAAGTATGGTAAAATACAGAAGATTGAAAGGGAAACATATCTATTTGACAGAACTTTGGAGAATTGTGTAAGGCACATCTGTTTGAAAAAGTCGATAGCCTTTTGCCAAACAGATTGACTCTTAATGGCAGCTTTTTTCTGCCCTTATGTCGGCCCAATATATTACTCTGGAACAAAACCACAACATTGGTATTGTCACAGAAATTGAGGAGGTTTTAGACCCTAGAACAGAATTTCAACTTGCTGGTAACCCCATAAACCAGGACGGTTTACAGACTTCTATAGCCACTGAGGTGGACATCCCTGTGTTCTTACAGGATCTGTATGAGAGGTCGACATCGGGTTTATCGGAGAGGCAGTCTTTGCAAGTTAAATCCATGTTAATCGAGTATCAGGATGCATTAGCAAAAGATGATCTTGATTTGGGTTTGTTCAAGGGGATAAGACATAAGGTTGACACAGGTAATGCACAACCTGTTCGTTCTAAACTTAGACGAACTCCTCTTGGTTTTGAGAATCAGGAAGAGAAACACCTTGCGGAAATGTTAGAGAAACGTATCATAGTTCCGTCAAAACCTGAGTGGTCGTCAGCCCCGGTATTAGTTTGGAAGAAAGATGGTACCGTGCGGTACTGCATCGATTTTCGAGCTCTGAACAGTCTAACTCGCAAATACCTTTACCCCCTACCAAACATTGAGACATGTCTGGATGCACTTGTTGGTGCTAAGTTCATCAGCACACTTGATATGGCAGCCGGGTATTGGCAGGTCGAGGTTGACCCAGAGGACCGCCACAAGCTCGCATTTATCACAAGATATGGGCGCTTTGAATTTGTCCAGTTGCCATTAGGTACGTGCAACAGCCCGGCTACCTTTCAGAGGGTTGTTCAGCTGGTGTTGCAAGGTCCTAACTGGTGCGAGTGTCTTGCATATTTAGATGACGTGGTAGTGACAGGGACTGACTTTGACAGTCATATGACCAACTTGAAATCTGTCCTTTCCCGATTCCTGTTGCACAACCTTAAATTAAAACCTAAGAAGTGTAATTTGTTCCGTACAGAACTCTGTTTCTTAGGTAAGTTGGTGAGTGATAAGGGAATCGATGTTAGGCCAAACAATATGGAAAGCGTCGCTAATTGGCCTGTTCCTAAGACCAGGGAAGAGCTGGAATCTTTCCTAGGGTTCATGAATTACCACCGAGAGCACATACAGGGTTTTGCTGGTATTTCTGCTCCTCTCTCTGCACTTACCAGTTCCAAAGTAGAGTATGACTGGACCCTAGAGCATCAGGTAGCTTCGAAACACTTCAGAGTACTATGGTCAACCCTGCAGTGTTAGGTTAGGTTATCCAACACCAGATGGTACCTTCATACTGGATATTGATGCTTCAGAGGCTGATATTGGTGCAGAGTTATCCCAAATTCAGAATGGGAAAGAAGTGCTTATTGGTTTTGCGAGCCGAACATTGACACCGGCTCAGCGTAAATATTGTGTTACACGCAAAGAGTTGCTAGCCATGGTACCATTTACTAGGCAGTACCGTATGTACTTGCTAGGACTGTCATTTATTGTGTGGACTGACCATCACAGTCTCACGTGGCTGCTCAGTTTCAAGCACATCGAAGGACAACTAGCAAGATGGCTAGAAGAACTGTCCCAATATAATATGACGATGCAGTACAGGCCCGGTAAACACTCTAATGCTGATAGTCTATCATGAGTTCTTAGTGATTCTTCACCTTGCCACTGTTATAAAGCTGGCCAATCTCTTAGTTCATTACCATGTGGTGGATGCAAATATTGTACCAAGCTTCAGCAGCGATGGTCTCAATTTGAACAAGATGTTGATGATGTAATTCCTTTGGCTTTTCAAACCATAAGGGCCCTTCAACTGAGTAATAATGACCTATCAGACAGAGATACAGATAGCGACGATCCAGATGGACTGCTGAATGGTGTCCCCCAAACAGACCAGGTTATCGGAAGGTCAAACTGGTTAGACGCATTCTCTTCGGAAGATCTAAGGGAGCGTCAGTTGGAGGATTCTGATCTGAAGACAGTTGTATCCTGGATTGAGCAGTCACACACACCTTCTGACGCGGAGCTATATTTAGCTAGTCCAGGTGTCAAGTTTTGGTGGGCTCATTGTGATCAATTGATTTTTGTCGATAGCATTTTGCACTATCTCTGGGTTGAAGCAAATACCACACGGAATCTGTTGGTAGTCCCAAAGTCTCTCCAGAAGCTGGTTTTGGAAAATTGTCATGATTCCAATCTTCCCAGTCATATGTGTGAGCAGAAGACATTAGAGAGAGTGAAGGCTAAATATATCTGGCACGGACACTCTCGTGATGTGGTGGCGTATGTGAAATCCTGTCGGATTTGTAGCTGTAGCATAAAAGCTTCCATCCGACCTAGAGCTGCTCTGGGAGAGTTCCATGCCAGTTTTCCCTTGGAACGGGTACATATGGACATTTTGGGCTACTTTATCACATCTGCACTCGGAAATAGATATGTGTTGATGATCATAGATCAGTTCACTAAATGGGTTGAGTGCTATGCGCTCCCTGAACAAGGAGCACAACTGGTAGCCAAAACGTATGTGGAGCGTTTTGTCACCACATTTGGCTGTTTATATTTCTTACGCACCGAACAGGGTCATAACTTTGAGAGCAGTCTATTTTAGGAACTGTGCCGTCTACTGGAGATTTCAAAAACACGCACCACTGCTTATAGACCATGTTCAAATGGACAGATTGAAC
This sequence comes from Chaetoderma sp. LZ-2023a, assembly GCA_034401795.1. Lineage (NCBI taxonomy): Eukaryota > Metazoa > Mollusca > Caudofoveata > Chaetodermatida > Chaetodermatidae > Chaetoderma > Chaetoderma sp. LZ-2023a. Next base: position 108,397,037 of record CM067359.1, on the reverse strand, counting down.
GTATAAACCGTACTGTCTTGCAATGTATACGGTGTTACCTGCAAGAGCATGACAGACAGAAAGAGTGGGACAAGTGTATTCCTTTCATCGCTGGAGCTATACGATCTACTGTAAGCCAACAGACGGGGTATACTCCCAACACGATGATGCTTGGTCGAGAAGTGCTACAGCCTATTGACATAATGTGCAAATGCCCTGTGTCTGCGACTACTGAGGCTGCCCCTTCAGATGCCAGTGACTTCGTCCAACAGTTACAGCAAACGTTGCATGAAACTAATGAGATAGCACGGGATAACCTTAAAATGGCTCAGAAGCACCAGAAAAAAGAGTATGATCTACGTTTGCATGAGCGTGCCTATCATGTTGGTGATGTAGTTTATCTTGCTAATTCTGCAACTAAGATAGGTCAGTCCAGTAAACTACAACCTCCTTGGACTAGTCCATTTATTATTTATAAAAAGTTGTCAGAGGCACTGTTTGGTATCAAAAACCAACGCCGCGAACTAGTTGTTCACCATGATAGATTAAAGCTATGCAGAGATCGTGATTTACCTCTCTGGATATTGCGAACGAGACGTGCTATAAGCTCTGAAGATCATGGCGATGATGATGACTTATTATCCCCCGATAATGGCCGTAGGTTATCTGATGATAACCCTGTTTCCATTTTTGAAGAGGATTTGGATGAAACCATTCCATATGGTATTGATTCATCGTCATCAATTCTGCATAATGATCTAGATGCTGTTTTGACAGATGACCTGGATATCGACTTTGTTTTACCCGTCCCACAAACACAGCATCGCTCTCCTAGGCGCATGAGGTGTCAGGTCCGAGGAGAAATGCATAAAACTTCCCCTGGGCCCATGAGGTGTCAGGTCTGAGGGGAACCGCATCACACTTTCTCCCCTAGGCGCATGAGGTGTCAGGTATGAGGGGAAATACATCACACATCTCCTAGAGATGACCAACTCTAAACTCACACCATTCAGGGTCAAACAGGAAGGCAGTGCCGTCTTCCCAACTGGTTCCTAGATTATGAACTGTATTAGAATGCTCGTTAAGCATTCGTGAATTAGACTATGTAAGTCTTCATGGACCCTACTTGTCCACCTGCATAAATGTTGCTCTGGTTTCGTCTTATTTTGGATTCATTTGGTCATGGTATTGATGCGGACGGCAGTTAGCTTTTCGGTCGTAGTACAGTACTACAATAGTAATGTGATAATGTACAATGCTAACAGTAATTCAACATTAAAAGAATTACTGTAATCCAGATGATATGAAATTATGACTTCAAATTTTGACATTCTGCATGACACTGAAGACATTCAACTTGTCCGGAAAACATTTATAGTCACTGGCTTATGTTCCGTTTCCATCTTAGCTTTAGTTTCAACAACAGCAAAATCGTGAAGTTCTATTCTTTGTAAGTTTTTGGGAAACTAAATTAGTTGGACGCATAAGCACATAATGGCTTTTCCCAGCAATACTCCTTGAGATACCAAAAACCAACAGAGGTCTATCACTGTATGACTCACAGAGCGCGTTATTAAATGAAGCATGAATAATTGCGCATAGTAATGCGTGGTTATATTTACGCATTTCTTGATCACACATTACAAATATGTGTTGTCAAATGATGTGTAAATTGTTACGCATTAATCATACGCATTGTATTGCTAACTGTATTTATTGTCCGTCATGACATGTAGTCATAATAATGCTCTCTGTTTATGTGTATATGGATTAAATCCATGTACACGCTTTTTATAAGTATATGCATCATATGTTGTGATGCAAACTCATCTATGTATAGTGAAATTCAGTTTAGGTTAGCTATTCAATGCCAATTCTACATTTGTCAGCTCAGATATTTTATAGGGTAGCTCAAGTGTATTATATATAGATTTATTAGGTCAGCACAGATATTTTATAGGATAGCCCAGATATATTAATTCTACATCAGGTCAGTTCAGATATTTTATATTAGGCCAACATATTATATACTGCCAAACCTAGGTATTTCCTTTATTAAACGTGTAACAATTACATGTTAAAATGATACAATGATGCATTATTACTCTATAATGCATAACTCATGCATATTTATAATTTGCAGTACTCTATAATGCAGAAGTCCTGCATATGACAGCATATATATAATATGCATTTAGCAAAGACTGCATAAATCGCGCAGATGCATTTCTTGCGCTTACCACTTCATAATGCGCGAAGTAATTGACGCGTTAGTCATAGCGCAAATTCATATGTTTCTTTCTTCTGCTGTATTATCCATTCCGTTTTAGCTTCACTCAGGTATATTTATTGTGATAGGGATAGTGGTTTTCCGGATTTCCTAAATTTGTGGATTCAGATCCGGTCAATTATATATGAGGTATACCATAAATGTTAAGGTTAAAAATGTTCACTAAAATTAAAAATATGCACTATTCATAGGTTTTCCTCGAATCTCACATATGTTAATTTCAGATAACCCTTCCACTAAATTCATGTGAGATTATTTTTATTACTTCTTTATCAATTCGGCAATTCCGTCAATTCTGTCAGTTTTCTGCTGTGGTGGAAAACCACTGTCCTTAATTTAAATTAGGAATGCTATGCTATTTTAAAATCTGTAAGGATGGCCCTCGTCCGGCAGCTGTTGATCTATCCATCTATCTTATGCCGTTATGTCTGGACAGATGGACATCATAGAGCCTAATGCAATTGTGACTGGTTCAACACTTTCCGCAGGGATAATATTGTCTCTACCTAAAATAAGAATCTGCGAATCTTTGGCAGTGGCCACTGTATGAGGTGTTACCAGACCCTCCAGTTTAGATGAGGGCTGGAACACAACATCATTCTGTACCTCCCGATCCAGAACGCCTGTGGTCTTCACGGCCTCAAAAGGACCAACGACCACTTTCTGCTTCAATGTTACCCGAGCTATTTGGGCTTCCTTCCCACGAGCTCTCAACATTGATGCTTGAACCGGTTCTCCATTAATTGTCAGACACAGTCTAGTCAGATCAATGATGGCCTTGTGTGCCTTCAAGAAATCCAGGCCTAATATAATCGGATCATTAATATTGGCAAGAAGGACTGGCCAGTTGAACATCATAGAGCCTAATGCAATTGTCACTGGCTCAACACTTTCCGCAGGGATAATATTGTCTCTACCCGCACCCTTCAATGAAATCGACTCCAATTTCTGTAAAGGGTAAGGTAATTTATTTGCAAAGAAATTGCCAATTACTGTCACTTGTGCTGCAGTGTCCACTACTGCATCAACGGAAACACCATTTAAATTAATGGGAATGACTAGTGTCATAGGGTCACGATTAAACTCATACATGCGAACATCATATGATCACACAGGCGAAGATCTCGGTGAAGCAGAAGGTGATGGCGACCGTGTACGCCACGGCTCTGGACCCTCACGGTAAAAATGCCCCTCTAAATTGCAATTAAAGCACTTTCCCGATCTGAGAGGAGGAGAAGGGGAATGCGATGGTACGACCTTCCCTCTTGGAGGAGACCGACCTCGACCGAATTGACCAGATATAAGATTTAAAATCCTAGCAACATCTACCTTCATCTTCGCCATATCCTTCCTAAGTTCTTCGACATCTTTCTCCAATTTATCTATCATGCTTTGAGCCATTATGCCTCTCAACTGCTCAGGATTATCTGCCTCCATCAAACCAGAAGCATAGTCCGGAAAACGGACCTTTCGAACCTCAGGTCTTCTGGAACCCATGATCAATCTTTGATTATGGATAGCTGCATTGACCATTTGTACAGTCTCCTCCAGCGTGCTCGGATCTCTATCAATAGCTATCAGAGCGGCTCGTTTATGGGCAACATCCCATAGGAATGCATCAATGGCAATTGTCTCGCCCAAACTCTCTGAGGCATCAGGGTAGCCATCTAAAGTGAGCTCCTGAATGATATCTGCAAATTCTTCTAACAAGTTACCCTCTTGTCGAATATCTTGCATTTTTTTTCTGATGATGTGGGGCAGATCTTTCTTCCCGAATCGCAACCTTAATTTGTCGCATAAACTAAAGTAATCATTCTGGACTTGCACAGAGCAGATGCAGTAAAACTGTAAGGCCTTGACCCTTAAAGCTGAGATGAGCATGTCTAATTTATATGTATCAGACCAACGGTACCTAGAAGCAGTATGCTCAAACTGTATGAAAAATGGTTCCCACTCACATTTTCCATCAAATGTTGACATTTTAGGTGGAGGAGGACCATCAGGGTAGCTTCTACGACCGGGTGACGACATTCTAGAGTCATTGTATGAAGAGCCATCCAAGTAAGCGTCTACGAACTGGTGATGACGTCCTAGTGTCATGGTGAGAAACTGATCGTGACTTCCTCTTGGTTCTCTAGGGGATATACGCCCCTAGGAGCCAGGTTATCAACTAGGGTCTGATCAACCCTTTGTTGACTAGTTGAGCTAAGGAGTGCCTTGTATTTGATACCTTGAGCTAGCAGTTCCATGTTCAGTCTAGCTACTTGCTCTTCCAGGGGTTCTTCCCTTAGGTGCGAGTCGACCCCACCAACAGCGCCTTCATCATTGTTGTCGAATACGACGTCCCCAGCATGGAGCAATCGTGCAAGGACTGTAGCTGTGGCAGGCAGATCAGGATCTGCCTTAATGTCAGCCAGAGATATGGAACCTCCTCTGGACTCACGAAAACTTACTATGTCAGCAGCTCGAATTTTACCAATATTATGGAGTGCACTAAGTTCCTCCACAGTTGCAGTGTTAATACACAAAGGTTTCGTCATTATGGGTCACCTGTTGATTTATACCAAGGAAGCGCAATTAATATTCGCTAAAAAAGTAATATCACTTACTGAAATAAGTTGTAAGCGTATGCTTACTGAAAAATATAACTCACTGAGTAGTGATGGCGGTGCAACTCCGGAGAACGTCTAAATGAATCTTCCGAAGCTAAACCAGATTCAGTAGCGTACCTGCATGCAAACCATCGTTCAGAAACTCGAAAGTATAATGATAACGGACGCGTTTACGTGCACTAGATTTTTTACGGAGTATTACCTCTACACTGCATTTGATGGTGTGTACACCAATATCTGCATTAACGTTCTAAATTCTATCATTGAGAAGGGAGAGTTGGTCATGCAGTTGCAGCTCTTGGTCTTTGAAGGAACAGGGGTTCAAATTGTGAAGTTGCTCATTATACAGGACCAGAGAATATGCCGGGATATCGATAAATTTCACCGTTTGGCCATAGTGCCTTACTATGTCTATCGCACAGTGATAGTGTTGGCAAATGCGGTCTACCACGAGTTCATCATCGGCCATTCTTAAATATACAAAACCGTCGCCTCGTTTCTCGGTAAGGTCGCAGGTACCGGCCCAGATATAGAAAATGATACGGTGAAATTTCTGAACGGCGTTGGCTATTCTCGACTGCAAAATATTAACCAGGTCTTGTGTAGTACCAACGCTTTTACACCAATACTCAACAAACCCAGTTTGATCAGCCCTTTTCAAAATGAAACCTTTACTTGTACCCAACAAAATTGCTTTGTGGGTAAAGGATTGATCCAATGAAAACTGGGTGCGAGCCAAAAACTCCTCAGATTTAACTTGAAAAGAAGGCATAAGCTGAGTAATGTTTTAACGGAGTAACTAGCAATGTGATAATGAACCTTTTGAATTAATAATAACAAGAAAAAACAAATAGTGTTCAGCGTAATTAGTAAACCCAATATTACAATTGAAACATATTTGTTGATTAGAAGGGAGATTACCCTCTAATGTTCAAAAAGTTAATAATAATGATAATAATAATAATAATAATAATAATAATAATAATAATAATAATAATAATAATAATAATAATAATAGTAATAATAATAACAACAACAGTGATTTATATCACTTCTTTAATTAAAATAATTCCGAAATAAACAACGAAATTGAACTGTAATTAAAGTATAAAGAAATATCCAAAAACCGATGGTTAAATTACAGCTCAGAATAGCGGTTTCCTACATATGACACTGAAGACAACTAACAATAACAATCCAGAAACTCTAGGGTTGTCATTCCACGGAATACTGACATAGATGATAGAAACTTAGCACGAAAATATACCTCGATTCATTACAGTTCAACTAAATAACATTGAATCTTGAATTTATGACGTATATGACGTATTTATGTAAGGTATATTAATCTATATACCCGACATTTGAATGCTATAGTATAAATAAATAATATATATTTAACTATAACTCACCTATCATCTGTAATTTATTAGATAAAAATCTATAAAATAATCAAAATTGTGGCCAGAGTCTGTCAAATTGACGTTCGGGCAGGACTAGAGCAGTCCTTATATTTCCGAGAATTCTATCTTTTTTACAGCAAAATCGTGAGTAGAATTTAGAAATAACTAATAATAATTTAGGGCCCAAAGTACTCCTGACACCATTTGTAGTAACTTAGCTACATATAAAAGGTTACTCACCCAACAGAGGTCTCGAATCGGCCCGTGGAACCGGCGGCAGATAAGCGCAGTTCGGATTCCAAGGTACGACTGCCGGGCGTCCGTAGAAACTGAGTAAAAAGTTCAATTTGCTTGAAAACTCTTGACGCATATAATTGCTAAAAAGTCGCCTTTGAGCCCTTTGAGGCGCTGTTGACACACGAGGGATTAAATAGTAAGTAACTAATGATACAGTACAGCGCAGAAATAAGTCAACACATTTTCAAAATAAAGACAGAAACATGTTCGTTAGTAAGAAATGTTCTGTTGAGTATTTTGAACATAATTGGATTGAACAACATTGCTGCCTTAGGCAATAAGGGTATGTGGTGGGCTTGAGCAATATCCATTTACTGAACAGCAGAAAGCTATTGCCGTCAATGGAACTTTCTATTTTTAGCTATGCCCCACCCACCTCTAGCTAAGGTCCACCCACGCCTCGTTCGTGTTGGGATCGGTCGATCTCTGAACTCCCTGACTATCAATTTCCAGTAAAGTAATACAGGTAAGCCATTGAATATTTTGGAACTAATTTGACTGGGCGCTCTTGCTGCATATGGCAGCAACAACGTCCAGTCAAATTAGTTTCAAATATACAGCATGTTTATTAAATAGTATGGCTATACAATTCGGACAACGTGTGTGAATATTAAGAGTTAAAGACGGGCCAAATAGATTCATTCATGACGTCATGATTAAGATGCCAGCATACACTTCACGCAGTTGGTTGTGACGTCATATGATTGAGTGAGGAAATGGATTAATGAATTCCAGTGGTAAATTTACAGAAAATACTCTTCTCTTGGCCTACAAACGCACATTCACCCAGCACAAATTGCATTTTCTTGAAAAATCTTGACAATGGAGGAATCCATTTTTAGCTATGCCCCGCCCATCTCTAGCTAAGCTCCAACAACACTTTGCCGGTTTTTTAATCTATCGATCCCTGCACTCTCTGAATCTCAATTTCCAGAAAACTATACAGGTAATCTGTTGAATATTTTGAAACTAATTTACCAATGGCAGCAACTTTGTCCAATAAAATTAATTTCAAAATATTCAACAGAATGTTTGTTAAATAGTAAAGACATACTATTCGTACAACTTGTCAGACTATTACAAGACTTCTTCTTGTTCTTGTTCTTCTTCTTCTTCTTCTACTTCTTCTTCTTCTTCTTCTTCTTCTTCTTCTTCTTCTTCTTGTTTTTCTTTTTCTTCTTCTTCTTCTTCTTCTTCTTCTTCTGTATATATCATCCTCCACTTGAACACACCGATGTGTGGTAAATCTAAAATATAAACTTTGAAAGTTCTACTAAATTGCTCATCAGCGACACTGACACTCAAATGTCATACAAAATGGCCCTTGGGGAGCAGCTAGCTAACATCGACGTCTGCTCCGATCCATACGAAGCCCTAACCAAAATACTGATATCTATGGCATCATCAGCTACTAGCACCATATGTGTTCTAAAAAGCAATAGAACTAGGTATACTGACGACCCTCTCGTAGTAAAACTGTCAGCAGAACAGAAAGCGTTACGTCTGCGCATCTATCAAAGTGGCCAAAGTGAAAATCGCACCAAACTACGCCAGGAACGCAATAACATTCTGCGCCACATTAGCGAACGCTTAAAAGATCTTGCTATCCAACAAGCAGACGCCCTAGCAGATGAAATCACTGCCACGGATACAGCACCCAGTCAAATTAGTTACAAAATATTCAACAGCTTCCCTGTACAGCTTTCTGGAAAGTGATAGCTAGGGCATTCGGGGATCGATCAATCCCAACACGGCGAGGTGTGGGTGGAGCTTAGCTAGTGATGGGCGGGGCTTAGCTAAAAATGGAACGGTTCATTTCGTGGTCACACCTGTGTGCTACTTTGTAGAGATGTCCGTCTGTTAGACAAACTGGCCATCGACTGCACATTGCTGGTAGATTCAGGAATAATCCCAGCTATCCAAGATCTGTGTCATCAAATTGAGATAATCTCGAGGCAACTCTGCTATGATGTTCACTGTGGAGAAGATATATGCTCAATTCTCACAACAGCAAGCATTACCGGCAATAAGTTGCCAAATTTATAAAAACAAAGACTGTATGCGCTATATATTAATTGAAATCATTGACATTTTGATTTATTTCACTTTGATAATTTACAATTTAGTAAGTATGTATGATTACTGTATTCTACGGCTGTAGTAGTAGAAACATCCTACAGCTGCTATCAGTCCTTCTTCGCTTCGGGGAGGGGGGGGGCGGAGGGCGGGAGGGGGGGGGTTGGTCTTGTGGAGTTTTCCCGCACGGATTTCAGGGCAGCAGCCAGGTAACAGGTGAAGAGCACAAGGGATAGACCATCTCCCTGTGGGAAGCCGATTGATGTCTCAAACTCTACAGACTTCACTGACTTGACTCGTATTCTCAGCTTGGGGTCTGCAAGCAGTAGTTTCACTATAGCCGTAGCTCATCATCATTGCAACTGGCCTGGCGTAGTACGTCTAGGATCTGTGAGCGTTTAATTGTGTCGAAGGCTCGTGACATGTCAATGCCCATGTTGTGGCAATCCAGTGTTGGGACATGCCTATCGACACAAGCATGCGTTGAGCCCATACAATGTCTGCGCAGCTGCGTCCACGTTTGAAGCCACTTTGACATGATCCGTTGAAGTTGTCGATCTTGTCTCGGATCCGGCATAGAGTAACATTGGATAGGATTTTCCGTATGTTGTTAAAGAGCACAATGGGCCGCAGATTGGCTGGGGATGGGGGGGGGCGAGGTGGCTTCTTTGGCTTGGGTAGCGCAATAAGGATGCTTTGGCCTACAGCGTCGATGGGAACGTGGTGCATAAAAGCTGAATTGATTATGTGCGTGATCGGTTTTGAGATAATGTCACTTGCATATTTGAATAGTTCATTGCTCATGCCATCAGTCCAGATGCACACCCATTTTTCAGGGCTTTAAGTGCCTTCTCAACTTCTGCTGTTTTAATTGGATTAATGGCCTGGGGTCTCCTGAGAATGGGTGCAAGGGCTCATCATCGTGGTCAGTGAACTGTTCCTTGAACCATTCTCGAATTGCCTCGGCTTTGCCCTGGTCAGTCCCGATAAAGTTTGCTTCAGAGTTGTCTACAGTTAGTGGTGGTGTGTAGTCAGCAACTCTCAGGGCTCGGGCTGCCCGAAACATTTTACGCTATAGCAGCAACAGCGCCCAGTCAAATTACTTTCAAAATATCCAACGGAATATTTATTAAATAGTAAAAGCAAACAATTTATACAACAGCGCATAGGCCGTCTTCAAATATGCGTTCGTGACGTACTTATCGACGTCATTCATAACGTCATTCATTATGATGTCCTTGTACACATCACGCAGTTCATTATGACGTCATATGATGGGTGGATACTCTGGAAAGGTGAAGTGCATGAGTAAGGCACAAGTAATGTGTATATGAGGATAGTCTTCTGGCTGCTGTAGACATAGTGACTACATGTATATCGCGTCATTCATGACGTAAATGATTATGACGTCAGCCCACGTGTGACATTGTTGATTATGACGATTATGGTGTCATTAATGATGTGGTATGTCAGTATTGATCTAGTTTTGGCCCGTCTTTCTTGTAGACTGTCCCATCTTAACTCATGGAGCCTTTTTGAGACGCTATTGTGTCTTTGGTAGTCACCACAAGTGAAGCGAAGCGAGTGTAAGGCGACTAGATGCATATTCTGGGATGGGCCAAATCAGGGTTGAGAAACATTGCGGCTTTATGTTCTTTGGACAGTGTTTGATGTTGAGAAAGGTAAGTGTATCAATGGCTTTCTTGGCTGCGATGTCAATGTGATAGGCACATGATATATCATCTGAGATGTTCACTGCAAGGTACTTGGCATAGTCCACAGTTTCATTTGTCTGGATGTGGATATGGTATTCCGCTGGTACTGTGGATCAGATTTTTGGCGATCTGAAGAACTTGAAACTTGGATGGATTGAAACATCACAAGCCATTTACTCTCCTACGTATATAGCCTGTCCAGATCTTGCTTCAAAGCCTGTGCATCAGTAGCACACTTCACCACTCTGTAAACTACGTCTGCAAAAGGTCGTACAGTTGTTCGGCAGATATGCATTCAGGCATCATTGATGAAAAGGAGGAATAACATTGGTCCCAAAACTTATCCTTGAGGAAAGCCTGATGTAACTTTTGCTGTCTTGGATTTAACTCCGTCTTGCGTTCGAACAGATAAGTGGTCCCAAAACCATTTGCTATTGATTCATCGGATCCCATAGAACTCGATCTTTTTTATGAGCTCGGGGAATCGTTTTGGATTTTGGTGTAAGTCCGGACTTATGATGTTGGTTATATATCCTTTGTATGCAACATGGTTCACGCTTTGTATTTTCTTTTTCAGGCTGCGTAAACTATCCCCGTGACGTGGGTCATTGGTTTGTTTAGCTTTATTATAACACTTTCTTTTGCTACAAGATAGTCGTTTGATCATGGCTGTGTACAATGGACCTATCCAGGTTTATCCATCCTTCATATGACGTCATATGACGTCAAACTTAACTACGTGTAGCATAATACTGACGTCATAATCATGACGCCATGAATGACTCGATATTAAGGCTTAATAATCCGACACCTTATACAAATTGTATGTCTCTACCATTTAATAAACATTCTGCCGCACCCAGTCAAACTAGTTTCAAAACATTTAACAGCTTACATTTATATTTTACTGGAAATTGATTGTCAGGGATTTCAGAGATCGTTCGATCCCAATACGGACGAGGTTGGGTGCCGCTTAGCTAGAGATGGTCGGGGCATGGCTAAACTGGAAATGTCCATTATAGGGCAATTAGACCTTACTCTGCTAATTGATGATTTTATAATCTTTTCTATATTACATGTTATAATTCAGACTATCTAAAAGAGCCTCATTTAAATATCATACTATGACCTTGTCGAAAGATGGCAGCAGATATTGGTGGGCTGTAAAATACACAAAATAACTATATTTGCAGTTGAAATTTAACTTGCAGTCTGCCATGGCCGTGGCCTGCAGGGGTGGGGCAAGGGGTCGTGGTGGTGGGGTGGGGGTGGGGAGGGGCCCGTTGCAAAGTGTACTTTTAAAAATACTCATTGCACAGGCTAACCTGGGAGTACAGTATTTCTAATCGTCCACTGATTACATTTTTTTGGCCTTTCTGTCAACTTTGACCACTGGTTATCTATGTAACTTACTATAGCAATGCCAAGGAGGAGCGCCTTTGTTCAAAATTGTTTCTCTACTCCAATCTCTCCACTGTACAGTAGTGTTCATTCAATGATTTCTCCTACCTTTTATGCACATGAGACCTATCAATCAAAGTGTATTCTTGAGTTTATCTATTTACTATGCATATATAGCATACCCAACACACTTAAAATACATTTTGTTTGAAGGATCTTAGCTGCATAAAACGCAGGATATTTAAAGGCTTTGAAACATATATTGCCACGCCCCCAACCCTTTGTCTTTGTCTCTGTGTATTGGTGGATAAATGTATTTCAGTAAAGCACACAACGTAATTGTCATCTACCATGTACCCGTAAAAATGTGTATTCATCGGACTGCGAGTATTTAAATGGATTATTGATTATAGTCTATCCTGCATACCAGAGCTGTCTCGGGTAGACGGACCGGAGTTGGGACGAATGTTGTTATGAAGTAAATTGTCTTTATATGTGCATTGCTATTGTTTGTTGAAGAATCAGAACGTCTGATTGGGTAGATTAAAGGAATTAAGGTTTAACTCAAAACATAATTTCACAGACGTCTGAACTCCACCCACACCCCTCCCCGAACATTGTCACCCCTAGGCTCCGGACCGCTTAGAAATGTATACCCAGAATCAAAATTGCATATGGCGCTGACCCCATCAACATACAACTGATTTCTTGTCAAATCTACTAATGTATGTGTTGACTCTCCGCACCCGCACAGGTATGCCTTTTATTACACAGTGCGTATTATAGTTAACTTTCCAAAATTATTTCACGGTACTTGGACACGTCACTACTGCCCGCACCGAGTTTACTGGCTGACGAAGGTAAAGGAATGCACGCTGGTCTATCCAATTCTGTTCGTCGTCTACGCAATCGAGTCAGACCCTTGCCCTCCCTTTTTTTGTAACTTTGTAGGTTTTCAAATTTTCTGGAATTTTTTAGATTTCTTCAGATCACGCCCAAAATTGTGGATGGTCATTTGTGTGTCAAATACACGAAATTGAGCCAGCAGTTTCCGAGATATCCATAGATCCGGAATTCGCTCTGATCTGGGTTTCTTTATTCAGGTCAAGGCCGATCAAGGCGTCTGCAAGTTCCTTCGTTGTGTTAAAATTTGATCCAAATCGGATGAGTAGTTTTGTTAGCTACAGGGCTGGACGCACGCACGCACGGACGCACGCACGCACGCACGCACGCACGCACGCACGCACGCACGCACGCACGCACGCACGCACGCACGCACGCACGCACGCACGCACGCACGCACGCACGCACGCACGCACGCACGCACGCACGCACGCACGCACTCACTCACTCACTCACGCACGCACGCACGCACGCACGCACGCACGCACGCACGCACGCACGCACGCACGCACGCACGCACGCACGCACGCACGCACGCACGCACGCACGCACGCACGCACACATATATATACGCACGGGCACGCACACACTGATGCATGCGCACATGCACGGACGCACTCACCCACTCACTCACTCACTCACTCACTCACCCACCCACCCACCCACCCACCTACCCACCCACCCAGCCACCCACCCACCCACCCACCCACCCACCCACCCCTTGGTGCAATAATACTAATCACAGTATCATTGAGATGAACTCAGAGCAGTAACAAATCTCAAAATGTTAAATAGTTCTCTTCTACCTTTACTGGGATGTCAAACTATACAGAGTTATTATATGTTTCCTGGGGTGTCCGGCGATACAGTTACTGTATGTTAATCAGGTCTGACGAATCAGATGTTTGTTTTACGCTGTACATGGCACATTTGATTCCTAGATGCTGGAAGGGTTAGCCGCGTCCGTCTGTCCGTCCACAATATCTCGTAAACATATCATACAGAACCACTTAAGATATTTTAATGAAACTTGGTATATGCCTCATGTATGCTGGGTTGATGTGCATTTTGAAGGATTCGCATTTATAGGTCTAAGATTTTGGGTGAGAATTGGATTTTTAATGCAATACGCTGACGATTTTGGTCAGTTCTCTTAAAGAACCTCTCATGCAGAATCGCTTAAAATAATTTAATGAAACTTGGCGGGGGACTTCTTTTTGATGCTTCGATGTGCCTTTTGAAAGATTCGCCTATATCGATTTTGGGTGAAAATGGCTTTTTTAATAACTCACAATTTTTGCAATGTTCTCGTAAACAGCACATAATACAGAATTGCTTTATAATAATTTAATGAAACTGGACAGGTGAATTCCTCTTTTTATGGGATGGTCCACGTGTGACGGTTCAGTATAGGCCCTATGTTTGCCCAATAATGATAGAACAAATATGCGGCCATTTTCCGCCTATGTTGAGGCAAACGACCTCTGAAAAGGAGCTATACTTTCTCATATATTTGTTTTCTTTCAGGTATTAGTAAAGGTCGATATGGTGAATGCGGTACCCTTGATGCCAGACATAGTGTTCTAATTATATTCAACCCGCGTGGATGAACTGACGCTAGTGATGACACATCTACGACCTGCGTATCCCCTTTGGAATGTAATGGACCTTTCCAGTTTTAGCTATGGCCCGCCCATCACTAGCTATGCTCCACTCACGCCTTGCTCGTGTTGGGATCGATCGATCCCTGAACTCGGTGACTATCCATTTTAAGAAAACTATACAGGTAAGCTGTTAAATATTTTGAAACTAATTTGACTGGACGATGTTGCTTCAACAGAATGTTTATTAAATGGTAAATACATACACTTCGTACAACGTGTCGGACTAGTAAGCATTACAAACGGACTATATATGGAGTCAGTCATGACGTACTGATTATGTCGTCACCCTACACGTCACGTAGGTGATTATGACGTCATATGATGGATGGATAAATTGGAAAGGTAAATTAGCTGTTCAGTATGAACCTAACAGGTGGGAGCCTCACATTCTGATAAGGAAGGCAGCTGTTTTGCGAATGGAGTGAGTGAGCAACCCGGCTTGGCTCATCATTCTCCAACTTGAATGGGCATTGCCTCCTGTTCGCGTTATTCGATGGACAGACAGACGGACGGACGGACGGATAGACAGACAGACAGAAGACACCGACCGCAATACCCACGCCAGACTTCGGCTGTGTGAGTAATGGATGTTTTCAAGTTTATCCATCTATCATATGACGTATTAATCAACTGCGTGACGTGCATGATGACGTCAAAATCACGACGTTATGAATGATTCGATATAATCCCTATTTAACGCCTAATAGTCCGACACATTGTACGAAGTGTATGTCTTAATAAACATTATGTTGAATATTTTGAAACTAATTTGACTGGGCGCTGTTGCTGCCGCACCCAGTTAAATTAGTTTCAAAATATTTTCAAAACTGTCCATACGCACGTCGCTTTCTCTGGATCTTGAGTGCCTTCTCAACCTCATTTGGTTTGGATGCCGTTCGTAGTGGGCATTGGATCGCCAAACCATGGGTCATCGTATGGATCAGTGAATTAGTTTTTAAGACGTTCTCCTATCTCTTCTGCCTTTCTTTAAAGAGCTGTAGGCCTACATTGCATGTCTGTTGTTCGGACATATGCATCGGACGAGTTGGTGTGCAGTGTAGCCTCAATACGTGTTGAAATTCCTGACAACATTTACTGCATTCGTAACCAGATGTTTCAATACAATTCAGCACCAGGTAAAGCCTCATTTGGATTAAGTTGGATGCCCGAGGGTCTTGTAGCATGTCATGTGTCACTGAAGATGCGGTCTGGACCATAGCTAGCTTTACTGCATTGATTATCATTACGCTTAAAGCAGCAGATAAATGTGCTTCATCTTAAGGCCGTCAAGTATGTCTTTAAAGACTAAATAGCAACATTTGAGGATAAAGCTTTATAAAGCAAGATAACCTGTAAATGGCAGTCGATTGACTGTTAGGCCGAGGTTAACCGAAATCCGTACATTGTCGGATCTACAGGATACGATTGGGTCTATCGCTCCCATCCCCACCCACCCACCTAAAGCATTCTTAGTTTATAATTTTTTAACGTCTAGCAAAGCCTGGCGAAGGACTATGCAAGGCCTGGCTACTGCCTAGATAATCCTAGAAAAGGACTAGGAAAACCAGACTACGGCTTATGTAATGCCTAGCCAAGCACAGTTAAGTCTTAGATAAGATCTAGGTAAAGCCTAACTAAGTCTAGCCAATTTCAATCAAAGTATGGCTAAGGCCTAGGTATGGTCTGTGTAAGGCCTCGGTAATGCCTATCTAAGGCCTATCCAAGCTCAGACATGGTTTAGTTATGGCCTACGTAAAGCCTAGCAAAGCCTGGCTAAGGCCTAGGTAATGTCTAGTCAAGTCTGGCTAAGTCTTGGTAAGGCATCGGTAAGGAGTAGCAAATCTTGGCTAAGTCCCAGTTAAAGTCTTGTCAAGCCTGTCTCAGGCATAGGTATGGCCTAGTCAAGCTTGGCTATGGCTTAGGTAAGGCATATTCACGCCTGGCTAACACCTAGCTTCATTCTAGAGATATGACCTAGGTATCGCGTAAACGCGGCCTGGTTATGGTCTATGTAAGCCTAGCTAAGACTTATGTAAATCTAGCCAAGGTCCAGGTAAGGCCTCGACAATCCTGGCTAATGCCTACATAAGGCCACCTCAAGCTTGGCTAAGGCCTAGTGAAGGTCTCTCTAACTGGTATACGTCGATGACACGCAATGTTTTAATTACCGTCGCATGTTAAATGTATATTGATATACATTTTAATTGTGTATGTGCGCTTGGGTCCGTGCACATGTATCTGTTCACTTGGCTCTGTGGGCTTGGGTCTCTGCACTTGTGTCTGGGCATTGGCATTTTGGCGCTTGTGTCTAGGCACTTGTATCTGAGCACTTGTGTCTGGCCGCTTGTGTCTGGTCACTTGTGCATGCACACTTGTGTCGCTGGGCATGTGTCTGTGTGCTTGTGTTTGCAAACCTGTGTCTGACGCTTGTGGCTGCGTGCTTGTGTCTGTCTGCTTGTGTATGCATGCTTGTTTCTGGGCGCTTGTTTCTGTGCACTTGTGGCTGTGTGTGTGTGTCTGTGTACTTGTGTCTGCACGCTTGTGTCTGTGTGCTTGTGTCTGTGTACCAGTGTATGTGCGCTCGCGGATGTGCGCTTGTTTCTGTGTGCTTGTGTCTGCCCACTTGTATCTGGGAACTTGTGACTGTGCGCTTGTGGATGTGTGCTTGGGTCTGGGTGCTTGTGTCTGTGTGCTTGTGTCTGTGCACGTATGTCTGTGTATTTGTGTCTGTGCACTTGTCTCTGTGTGCTTGTGTCTGTGCGTTGTGGCTGTGTGCCTGTGTTCTTTTGTCTACACATGTGTGACTGTTTACATGTGTCTGTGTGCTCGTCTAGTCGCTTGTCTCTAGGTGCTTAGGTCTGGGGCACTTTTGTCTGTGTGCTTGTGTGTGTGTGCGCGCTTGTCTGGCCGTTTGTCTCCGGGTGCTAGTTTCTGTATGCTTGGAGCTGTGCACGTAGGTCTGTACGCTTGTCTCTGTGCACTTGTGTCTTGGAGTCTGTGACTGGGCGTTTGCGTATGCAGGCTCGTGCCTGGGCACTTGAGCATGGGCGTTTGTTTCTGTGTGCTTGTGTCTACGTAATTGTTTCTGAGCACTTGGGTCCATGCGCTTGTGTCTGTGCACTTGTGTCTGGTTCCACAGGCATAAGCTCACAGATGCAAGCTCACAGCCACAAATGTCTATCAAGTACACGTCTATATCTGCAGTAAGAAGTCACCCATAGCTGTAGAAGTCACCCATAGCTGTATTCAGCAATAGCATATTAAATCACCTAGCCATATCTGTTGCGTGTAGCCAGCCATAGCAGTTCTAAGGAGTTATAACTGTGATAAGTAGCCAGTTATAGCCGTGGCAAGGTGGCGGTCATAGATCTAGAAATTGGCGAGCCATACCTGTAGTAATTCCCATGACTGAGGTAAGTAGCTATTTTAAGCTGTGAAAAGTACGCAGCGATAGCTGTGGCAATGCGTCAGCCATTGTTGTAAGGAGGTGGCCATATGAGTGGTCGTTAACCCGCCATAGCATTTTAAATAGGCTAGTTTTGCAATGGTATGTAGCCAGCTATAGCCGTCGCAAGGAGCCAAACGCGATAGCTGTTGCATACAGCCAGTGTTAAAAAGACATCCATAGGTGTGGTCATTGACCAGCCATAGCTTTGTAATAGCCAGGAATAGCAGTGGTAATTAGCGAGCTATATCCGTTATAAAGAGGCAACCGCGATAGCTGTTGTATACAGCTAGTGTTAAGGAGGTAATCATAGATTACCGCAGCTTTGTAAGTAGCTAGGCATAGCAGGGGTAAGTAGTCAGCTATAGCTCTAATACATACTACCTGTAACTGTTGCAAGTATCCCGTTGTAGCAGTGTTAGCTACCCAACCATAGCAGTGATAAGTAGCCAATAGTAGCCAAAATATCTATGGTAAGGAGCAAGGCATAGCTGTGGTAACTAATGAGCGAGACATATATGCGATATGAAGCCAGCGAAAGCTGTTTAAAACAGCCGGCAATGCCAGTGATAAATTGTCAGTATATCAGTGGCCAGCAGTAGCGGTGGCAATTTTCCATCCATAACGATGATATTTAGACACCCATGATTGCAGTAAGTAGTCAGATATAACTGTAGTAAGTAGCCAGCCATAGCTTAGGAAAGCAATCAGCCATAGTAGTCTTAAGATGCCAGCCATACCTGTAGTAATTAGCTAGCCATAGTAGTAATGGGGGTATTTGTACGTTATTGTTCTTTTCGTTGGAATGTGTTTTTAACCAATCAAAACGCTCCATTTATAGACGCGATTGTTTGGAGAACAATGGCGTCCAGCGGTACACGTTTTCTAGATAACAATGGCGTCCAGCCGCACACGTAGATTCACTCTGGAATGTTCTATTATTTTGAATTAGTTAACCCTTAAAAGTTTAAAAGTTGTGTATTTTACGTTTTAACGTAGTGGCGGCGCTCCCCCCTCCGTGGTTATCTACCGTTGTAGATAATGTAAAAATAATAAGAGAGTAATGTAAAAGAATAGAGTTTAAGAGGTGGTCTGATAATGGAGGTCGTATGAGGAGGAGGAGGTTGAGGATGTATGAGGAATTACGGTAGGATATTGATGTATATTTTGAAAATAATTTGACTGTTTCATCGATAAACTGTAGAATATTTAGAGACTGCCTGTAAGCTGTTACTGTCTTAGCAACAGCTACCAGACAGATTAGTAACAAAATAGATTTTAAGAGGTGGTCTGATAGTAAACTGTATAATATTTAGTGACTGCCTGTAAGCTGTTATTATCTTAGCAACAGCTACCAGATAGATTAGTAACAAAATAGATTTTAAGAGGTGGTCTGATAACGGAGGTCGTAGGAGGAGGAGGTTGAGGATGTATGAGGAATTACGGTATTCCTGTATATTTTGAAAATAATTTGACTGTTTCGTCGCTAACGTTATTAGTAAACTAGAATATTTAGAGACTGTCTGTAAGCTGTTACTGTCTTAGCAACAGCTACCAGACAGATTAGCAACAAAATATAAAAAATAATCTCGTATTAATGGTATGTACAGTTGGAATGGTAACCAAGACTTGGTGGTGATGGATTGTATCATGGGTTAAAAAGAAGTTAACCCTAATACCGATGAATATATAGTTCATTTTCTATCGATACCATACAGGTAAACTGTTGAATATTTTGAAATTAATTTGACGTCGCTAACGTTATTAGAAAAACTACTTTTGTCGAATATTTTGATTGACTTTTAACCGTCATTACGCACAAATTGTTTTTTAAATACTTTGCAATAACGTCAATCGTTTTAGATACGATGGTTAAAATGTGGTCATTATATCTCTGAGGGTTCCGTTTATAGAATTGTATGTAGAGCGTACTTATGCTAAAAAGATTATTTGTTGCGTATGATTTAACCATACGTTTTGAATAGCCGTGAGATCAAGCTTGAATCGAGATACAAACATACCATGTGCTAATAATGAAAGAACGTGTTAGTACCTCAAGTCTCGTACTGCGTGGTTTTTAGAAATAATCAAAATTACTATTGAATTATCACCTACTCGCTAGGAGATTTTACTTTGTAGTTGCGTATGTGTACAGCTTTGTGCTCTGGATACAATATCGTATCGTTTCCTAGTTCTTAGCCGAGTGGACATATGTACTAATTCCCGTGGGTAATTATTAGAATATCACGTTTTGGTGCGCGAGTTCTTTATGCATATTTATGGTGTGTTCGCGCATTACTCATATTAATATTAAACATGGCCGCTTTATTCGCTTTAAGGTCATGCGATTTTAGATTTTGTCAATGCCTGTTTCCTCGTGAACTAATAATGTCGTTGGTATGTACCACGACGAAAGGCTTCACCCATGGTGGAATATGTGGTTGAATGCGTCTGTATCGTTGGAAATCTGTTACTGATCCATCATCCACAAGGGTGTCCTACATTTACGCATACGTACCCGTGCCTTTATTCGGCTGGTGGTCCTTTAAGAAAACACAGGTGGTCGCTCGTAGAGGTGTCGCGAGAGATGAGGAGGATGGCTGACGTATATGCTAGTGTATTCGCTGAGGCAACGTCTTGCGCGATATCTCTGTACGAATATTTTGAAAATAATTGATTATAAGCCGCTGGCGGTTTAGTCACCATTAACCCCCCCTCCTTGGTTTAAGTCATTTAAAAAATGTCAGTCATTTAATTATTAAATTTTCAAAATTGTTATGGAAATGGTCATCGTTGACGATCGATGTTGTATAATATTATATAGATAGTTTTATCTAACATATTTATGTCTTTAAAGCGTCAATCATTTAATTATTAAAAAAATTTTAAAATATGAACAAACTCCCAGTCATTTAATTTTCAAAAATCAGAGCGTTGCGTTACACGGGTTATAGGTCCATCGACCACTGTTGACGGATCAGAATGTGTGCTTGCGTATGCATGTGTGAAGAGGGTTGTTGTGTGTAAAAACTGTATTACATTATTTTGTTTTTTTGAACAGATAAAGAGTTCTCTTTCGAATGATTTGTGAGCCCTGAAAACGCCGTGTTTTGAGATAGGTCTCAGTCTTCGCAGATCCGCACAGGCGCGGTTGTCAGTTTCGTAACAAACTGCGTCATGTTTGCTTTTTGTATATCAGTCGGAGTATCACCGATTACAGGACACCCATGCGGATACTGTTTGATTGGTAATAGACAATAGCACTCCTTGCAGGTGTACACCATCTCTTTCGGTTCTGTTTTCTTGATCATACGCCTACAAACCCTCTCGTGTTTCGACCGTCGGCATATGGTGTCGCGGATGTCGATGGAACACCAAGGACATCGCACATACCCAGTGTCTGATCCGTCAAAGTTTGTACTGCTGGCCATTTTAGCCAAATGTACATTAACATTTACATTTATACCACACCGCTCTACTACAAAAAAAATATAAGGAATCTCACGTGAGATGAAATCTGACTGCCTAAGGCTACCTAACTACTCTGCAGTTAGACATCCAACCACTTTGCGATGTTTAAACTAGAATGAGAAAATGGATTGAATTTGTACCGTTTATAGGAATATATGTACTGCGGCTGCAAATCCGCAAATCCGCAACGCGCGGCCCGCATGCGGCCGCACATGTACGCATACATGTTGGCGTGTATGCGTGTTCAGGCATGTGCATATACTTGTTGCCATCCGCAACACGAGCCCGTAAATCCGCAACACGCGCCCGCGTACGGCCGCACATGTACGCATGCATTTTGGCGTGTATGAGTGTTCAGGCATGTGCATATACTTATTGCCATCCGCAACACGCGCACACAAATCCGCATTAACATTTACATTTATACTACATCGCTCTACTACAAAACATGTAAGGAATATCGCGTGAGATGACTAGCGTCCTATCAAAAACTGTCGCGTACTGGCCTCCATATAATGACACATACATGCAGGCAAAAATCTTGGATATGTTCACGGGCTAGATGCGATGGATCAGTTTGTTAAATGGTTTATGCGCATAAAAATCTGTGCGTGTTAAAAAAGTAACCAGGGAAATATGTTTTCTCTGACCACCTCGTTATTGTGCATAAAGCATCTTTTAATCCTTCAATTTGTATGCAAATGCGTTACCCTTCATCTAAAACCCTCAAAACTAAGCGGCTTCCTACCAGTCATTACATTTTTTAAAAGAGAGCAAAGTACATCTCTATGTGGGTAATATATAGCTAAGCCAAGCGATGTTGTATGTATAATATTACATAGATAATAATCATGCATCTCGTGTTTAAGGAGTGGTCTTTAAAGCGTCAGTCATTTAATTATTAAATTTTAAAAATTGTTATAAAAATGGTGGGAACAATGTCCACTGTCGTCATCGTTGACGAATAATGACGAGCACCCTTGTATCGTTTAACGTATTAGGTGGTCGATGCGGTCCCTAGTGGTTGTAGTAAAAAAGTATTTTTAAACTAAGCGGAATCGTGGCTTCCTATGTCAAATTGTCGCATTGAACAGCACTTCTAAGAGTTTGTGCGCACGAAGGCGCTAGTGCGAATTGTAGCTTCCTATGTCAAATTAGTATCAAAACTATTCGCTTAAACTACCGATGCGCCATGATTTAGGGTTGGAAAAATCAGAAAATAACATCCCTGGAATGAGTGCAGGGGTGGTCGCATAACTGAGGTCAAACGAGTGAGGAGGATGAGGGATGAGGTATGCTAGCATGGTGCTGCCTGGCACGAGGGATGAGGTATACTAGCGTACTTGTTTACAAGGCCAGCAATGTGCGTTGTACGAATATTTTGAAAATAATTTGACTGCGGTGTTAGCGACAACTTTCTATCAAATCATTTCCATGATATTTAGTGAATATTTTGAAAATAATTTGACCGTCTGCATGAACTTTTGCTCAAATCGTTTCCAAAATATTTTGCTAGGAAGTAGATCCCTGAAATGTCTGAAACACCTCGCCAGTCAGCCAGTTAAAGGTAATAAAACTAGGAAAAATTACCATGTCCGGATACACACAGTATGAATGCATTATGAGTACCTAGTCAATGAGACCCCGACAACAAAAATAATATAGTTGGCTAACCATTGTCTGGACATTGCGGCCGCCACCACCTACTACCAATACCGACCATCATCACCAACACCATCACCATCCCTCTATCCCCACCAGCACCACCACCCACTAAGCACCAACACCCACCACCAAGGACTAACCCAACCCCATTATCAACCACAACACCTATTTTCATCAACCGCCAACCCCACCGCCACCACCACTAAGTACAACAGCACTCCGATTTGTATATCAAGGGCTGTGGGGGACCCAGCTAGGCAGCTACAATCATCAAATCAACACGCGCATATAGAACCAATGTTTTATTTGTATCCATATTTTTACATTGAAGTAAATATTACATATGATAAAACGTATAGTTGCTGTAGTATAAACAAATAGTCAATGTTCTGGAGATCCATTTTATCGATGACTGATTCCTTATGGATCAGATCTATCACCGACAGAATCAACATCATTATCCTCAGCATCTAGTTGGTTCCTTATGTACTTCTTGATCAGAAACTCTCTTTTTCGAAAAGCTGAGAAGACTGCTTCATCGTATGCGTACCCCTCGTCGATAAAATGTTTAATTCCCTGACGAATTATTTTAATGAGCGTATAGTTCTGTAATCTTCTCGACTGGAGCATTATGTCCATACACTTTGTAACTAAAGCATCAGCATATACGGAAATAGGCACATTGCCTACACCATTTGGGTCTGTGTCCACTTCACCATCCCCATCTTCTAAACCTGATTGTTCAGCGTCTAAGACCTGCTTAATATTTTGGAATATGGTAAATAGTTCCTCATTGCCTATGGCTTCATTTTCATCTTCACCTTCATCTTCACTCTCAGTCTCCGCTGAGTCATTACCGGCTTCACTCTCCGACTCCGCTGGCTCATCATCATCACTATTCATCTCTGTCATTTCTTCATCTTCACTGTCTAGATTTTTGCTATCTTCATCATTATGGAATCGGATCTTATGCCGCTTCAGGTCATTTGACCTATTAAAAGTTGAAGCACATTCAAAACATCTATGTCTCGGCATATTGATTATAGGATAAATCTAGCAAGTATTCAAGTTACAAGGTTCTTCAAAGAAATCTGACTGTCTAACTACTCTGCAGTTACACGTCCAACCACTTTGCGATGTTTAAACTGGAATGCGAAAAGGGAATGAATTTGTACCATTTATAGGATTAAATGTACTGCGCCCGCAAATCCGCAACATGCGCCCGCAATCCGCATCATGCGCTCGCAATCCGCAACATATGCCCGCAAATCCGTATCATGCGCCCGCAATCCGCAACATTCACCTGCAATCCACAACATACGCCCGCAAATCCACAACATGCGCCTGCATATGCGTCTGCACATGTATGCATACATTTTGGTGTGTATGCGTGTTCAGGCATGTACGTATCCTTATGGCCATCATCAACATGCACCCGCAAATCCGCATCATGTGACCGCAATCCGCAATCCGGTCTAAAACCGCAATCCGCAACATACGCCTGCAAATCCACAACATGCGGACCTCATGCGTCCGCACATGTATGCATACATTTTGGTGTGTATGCATGTTCAGGCATGTACATGCACTTGTTGTCACCCACAAATCCGCATCATGCACCCGCAATCAGCAACATACGCCCGCAAATCCGCATCATGCGCCCGCAATCTGCAACATACGCCCGCAATCCGCAACAAGCGGTCGCAATCCGCAACATGCAGTGGTGGTGGTGGTGCCTAGTGGTTGGTGGTGGATGTCGGTACTGGCGTTGGTGGTGCTAGTGGCAGTGATGTTGAAGGTGGTGGTCTTGATGCTTGTCGTGATGGTGGTGGGTGTTGGTGATGATGATGGGGTGGAGGTGGTGGGTGTTTGGTGGGTTGTGTTTGCTGTCGCAATGTCTAGACAAATGGATAGCCAGCAGAGCCAGTCATTCCGATGATAACTTTTCAAAAATAGTCTTCTGGCGCATGCATGCGCACAAGAGCGCACACCAGTGCATGCACACACGCATAAGGGTACAACGTATAACTAGCAGTATCACATATTAGCACATGTGCATACGAGCAAGACCTTTATTAAATCCTCATTGACATACCCTCTCCAACCTATTTGCCATTTTTTCAAACACAGCGCTCTCACATATTCCGACCACAATGTCTAGACAAATGGATAGCTGTCAGATTCAGTCATTCCGATGATAAATTTTCAAAAATAACCTTCTCTAAGGATGCAGGTATGAATATGAAGAAATTCGCTATGGGTTGGCGGGTGCATGGGTGGTGGGGTTAATGGTGGTGTTGTTGGTGGTGGGTGTTAGCGATGATGATGATGGTTGGTGGGTGGGGGGGGGGGAGGGGGAGTGTTTGCCGGCGCAATGACTAGACGAATAGATAGCCTGCAGTGCCAGTCATTCCGATTATTAATTTTCAAAAATAGTCTTCTCTTGTACCACAAATATGAATATGAAGAAAATGGACATTTTCTTGAAGAAATTCTAGGGTTAAAAGGGTTAATAGCATCCATGTAATGACGTAACACGAGCTGGTCACTTAGGGCAGGACTGAATTATATAGTAAAAAACATGGTTATAACGTATCACTGCTCTGTAGCCAAAAGGATATATTTATATTTGTAGTAAACGGACATCTATGATCATGCTACTACGCTCAAAATGTTGGTCTTAATTGTCGTATCTTTAAGCGTCGGTAAACAGCAATAGCCGGTGAGCGGGTGCAGGCATTATTATCGATTTTTTACAAACTCTTGTCGAGGACATTGTAATATCTTGTGCTTAGAACGATACGTGAGGTACATTCTTATAGTATTCCTTAACACGTGACATGTTTGTATCTCGATATAAGATTGATCTTGGTGCTTTAACATTCTTTCATTATTAACACACGGTATGTTTGTATCTCGATTAAGGACCCATCTCACGGCTATTCAAGACGGATGGTTAAATCCTACGCATCAAATAATCTTTTTAGCATAAGTAGCTCGACATACAATTCTATAAATGGAACCCTCAGAGATATAATGACCACATTTTAACCATCGTATCTAAAATGATTGACGTTATTGCAAAGCATTTAAAAAACAATTTGTACGTAATGACGGTTAAAAGTCAATCAAAATATTCAACAAAAAAAAAGTTTTACTAATAACGTTAGCAACGTCAAATTAATTTCAAAATATTCTACAGTTTACCTGTATGGTATCGATGAAAATGAGCTATATATTCATCGGTATTAGGGTTAACTTCTTTTTAACCCAGGATACAATCCATCACCACCAAGTCTTGGTTACCATTCCAACCGAACATACCATTAATACAAGATTATTTTTAATATTTTGTTGCTAATCTGTCTGGTACCTGTTGCTAAGACAGTAACAGCTTACAGGCAGTCTCTAAATATTCTACAGTTTACTAATAACGTTAGCGACGAAACAGTCAAATTATTTTCAAAATATACATCAATATCCTACCGTAATTCCTCATACATCCTCAACCTCCTCCTCATACGACCTCCATTATCAGACCACCTCTTAAACTCTATTGTTTTACATTACTCTCTTATTATTTTTACATTATCTACCACGGTAGATAACCACGCAGGTGGGAGCGCCGCCACTACGTTAAAACGTTAAATACACAACTTTTAAACTTTTAAGGGTTAACTAATTCAAAATAATAGAACATTTCAGAGTGAATCTACGTGTGCGGCTGGACGCCATTGTTATCTAGAAAACGTGTACCACTGGACGCCATTGTTCTCCAAACAATAGCGTCTATAAATGGAGCATTTTGATTGGTTAAAAACACATTCCAACGAAAAGAACCATAACGTACAAGTACCCCCATTACTACTAGCCATATCAATGGTAACCAACCAGGCATAGTTGTAGTAATTAACCAGTCATAGATGTGATATGTAGCCGTCCTTTGGAGGCGTATGTAGTCAGATAGAACTGTGGCATGGAGTTAGCCATGGATGCAATAATTAGCTAGCCATAGATGTGGCAATTAGTCAGCCATAGCTTTCGTAAGTACCCATACATGGTCGGGTTAAGTACCCAGCTATAGATGTGGTAAGTAGCCAGTTACATATATTAGTTAGCTAGCCATATCTGTGGACATTAAGAAGCCATAGATATGGCTAACGAATCACCACATATATGCCCGGATCTTTACAACTGATATGACCTGGTAATTACCTCAGCGTTGGCTGCCTACATTTCACAGCTGAAAATGTTTACTTACCTCAGGTATTGCTGACTACGTAGCGTAACTATAATTGGTAAATTACCTCAGCTATAGCTATGTAGGGTGTCTTTCCATGGCTATAGTTAGCTACTTGCCACAGCTATTTTGACTACTTAACATAGACATGGCTGGCTGCTTAACAGTGCTATCTCTGATTAACGTCCACTGATGGTGGTGGCTACTGACTACGTGCATAGTTGGCTACATGCCGCAGCCATGACTGGGTAGTTACACAGCTGTGGCTGGCTATTTACTCTTGCTATACCTGGCCTCTTACCACAGCTATAGTTGTCTACGTACCAATGATATGGGTGACGACTTGTGACATGTTGGCTACGTACCACTGCTATGGTTATCTGCCTAACACTGCCATGTCTCGTTAACTTCCACAAATGGGGCTGGATGATTACTAGATATATACCAAGCTACTTAACTCCACTATGTCTAGGTACTTACCAAAGCTATAGCTGACTAAGTACCACATGTATGTCTGGTAAATAATTGTTTCTATGGCTAACTCGATGCCACAGCTCTATCTAATACTAGTCAACACCTTACCTGTATATATTTTTCTGGAAATTGATAGTCAAGAAGCTCAGAGATCCATCGATACCAACACGAGCGCGGTATTAATGTATTAATAAACCATCCGGATTCAGTGACCGATTGACTAACGTTAGGCCTATGGAAGTCATTTCAAGCAACCGCCACCAAAATGTGACTTACTTGGGCACAATTGTGTGTTTTTCTAACAAAATCCTTTAGAATGTTTAACACCGAAATTTCAATATATCAGATAAAGACAACTATACGAATATCTTTTTAATACTTTGACTGGTAGCCCACCCACCCTATCCACCTACTTGTTGCTATCGTAGACCTGTATTAAGAATTGCAACGACAACTACTGTTCATGTAAACCTATCATAAGTACCCAACCATAGCAGTGGTAAATAGATACCTAAAGCTGTGTTAGCTAACCAGCTTTAACTCTAATATATCGGCACCCATAGCATCCAACCATTGTTGTGTAAGTTGCCCGTTATTGGCATAGCGAGCCATGGTTGTCATCAAAGGCCCATCAAAGCAGTCGTAATAGCTAGTGATACCTGTAATAAGTAGCGATTCCTAGCTGTGGAAGGTAAACAGCCATTGCAGTGCTAAGCAGCCACACATAGCTGTGCCATTAGCTAGGCATAGCTTTGGTAGGTAGCCAGTCATAGCAGTGACAAGTATCCAACTATAGCTGTGGTAAGTATCATCATGCTGTACGCAGCCAACCATATCAGTAGTAGTAAATGGCCAGCGTAGCAGTGGCAATTAGGCAGGACTGCTGATGGTAAATAGCCGACTATCGGTGGTAAATAGCCAGTTATAACTATAGTAATTAACCACCCATAGCGTTGATATTTAGACACCCAGGGTTGTGTTACGTAGCGAGCTATTGTTGTGGTAGTGAGCCAGCCACTGCGTGTAGCCATTCATAGCTGTGGTTACTAGACAGGTATAGATGTAGCATAGCTGTGGTATGTAGCTAACAAATTTTCAGCTATGAAAAGTAGGTAGCCATAGCTGAGATAATTAGCTAGCCATATATGTGGTGATTAACCTGCAATAGCTTTGCAATTAGCCAGTGATAGCAGTGATAAGTAGCCAGCCATAGCCGTTACAAGGCGCCTGTACCGATATCCGTACACAGCCAGTATTAAAGAGGCAGGCATTGATGTGGTAATTATCCAGCCAGAACTTTGTATGTAGCCAGTCATAGCAGTGTTACATAGCCAGATATGGTTGTTGCAAGTATCTCACTCTAGCAGTAGGTGGCCGTTATAGCCCTGGTAATTAGCCAGCGATAGCTGTTGAATACAGCCAGACATATCAGTGGTAAATAACCAACATAGCAGTGCCAAGTAGCCAACATTGGCGGTGGTAAGTATCCAGCCATAACTGCATTAACTACCTAGCTATGTCGGTGGTTATTGGTCATCCATAGCAGATATATTTAGTCAGCCATGGTTGGGGTAAATAGTCAGCTATAGTCATGGTAGGGAGCACTGTTAAGCAGCCAGCCATGTCTATGTTAAGTAGTCAAAGTAGCTGTGGCAAGTAGCTAACTATAGCCATGGTAAGACACCATACATAGCTATAGCTGAGGTAATTTACCAATTATAGCTACGCTACGTAGTCAGCGATACCTGAGGTAAGTAATCATTTTCAGCTGTGAAATGTAGGCAGCCAACGCTGAGGTAATTACCAGGTCATATCAGTTGTAAAGATCCGGGCATATATGTGGTGATTAGTCAGCCATCTTTATGGCTTCTTAATGTCCACAGATATGGCTAGCTAACTAATATATGTAACTGGCTACTTACCACATCTATAGCTGGGTACTTAACCCGGCCATGTATGGGTACTTACGAAAGCTATGACTGACTAATTGCCACATCTATGGCTAGCTAATTATTGCATCCATGGCTAACTCCATGCCACAGTTCTATCTGACTACATACGCCTGCAACGGACGGCTATATATCACATCTATGACTGGTTAATTACTACAACTATGGCTGGTTGGTTACCATTGATATGGCTAGCTAATTACCACAGGTATGGCTGGCATCTTAAGACAACTATGGCTGATTGCTTTCCTAAGCTATGGCTGGCTACTTACTACAGTTATATCTGACTACTTACTGCAATCATGGGTGTCTAAATATCATCGTTATGGATGGAAAATTGCCACCGCTACTGCTGGCCACTGATATACTGACAATTTATCACTGGCATTGCCGGCTGTTTTAAACAGCTTTCGCTGGCTTCATATCGCATGTATGACTCGCTCATTAGTTACCACAGCTATGCCTTGCTCCTTACCCTAGATATTTTGGCTACTATTGGCTACTTATCACTGCTATGGCTAGGTAGCTAACACTGCTACAACGGGATACTTGCAACAGTTACAGATAGTATGTACTAGAGCTATAGCTGACTACTTACCCCTGCTATACCTAGCTACTTACAAAGCTGCGGTAATCTATGATTACCTCCTTAACACTAGCTGTATACAACAGCTATCGCGGTTGCCTCTTTATAACGGATATAGCTCGCTAATTACCACTGCTATTCCTGTCTATTACAAAGCTATGGCTGGTCAATGACCACACCTATGGATGTCTTTTTAACACTGGCTGTATACAACAGCTATCGCGTTTGGCTCCTTGCGACGACTATAGCTGGCTACATACCATTGCAAAACCAGCCTATTTAAAATGCTATGGCGGGTTAACCACCACACATATGGCCACCTCCTTACAACTATGGCTGACGCATTGCCACAGCTATCGCTGCCTACTTTATCACAGCTTAAAATAGCTACTTACCTCAGTCATGGCTGAGCTATAACTGGGGAATTACTACAGGTATGGCTTGCTAATTTCTAGATCTATGACCGCCACCTTGCCACGGCTATAACTGGCTACTTATCACAGTTATAACTCCTTAGAACTGCTATGGCTGGCTACATACAACAGCTATGGCTAGGTGATTAAATATGCTATTGCTGAAAACAGCTATGGGTGACTTCTACAGTTATGGGTGACTTCTTACTAGAGATATAGACGTGTACTTGATAGACATTTGTGGCTGTGAGCTTGCATCTGTGAGCTTATGCCTGTGGAACCAGACACAAGTGCACAGACACAAGCGCATGGACCCAAGTGCTCAGAAACAATTACGCAGACACAAGCACACAGAAACAAACGCCCATGCTCACGTGCCCAGGCACGAGCCTGCATACGCAAACGCCCAGTCACAGACTCCAAGACACAAATGCACAGAGACAAGCGCACAGACCTACGTGCACAGCTCCAAGCATACAGAAACTAGCACCCAGACACAAACGGCCAGACAAGCGCACACACACACACAAGCACACAGACACAAGTGCCGCAGACCTAACCACCTAGAGACAAGCGACTAGACGAGCACACAGACACATGTAAACAGTCACACATGTGTAGACAAAAGAACACAGGCACACAGCCACAATGCACAGACACAAGCACACAGAGACAAGTGCACAGACACAAATACACATACATACGTGCACAGACACAAGCACACAGACACAAGCACCCAGACCCAAGCACACATCCACAAGCGCACAGTCACAAGTTCCCAGATACAAGTGCGCAGACACAAGCACACAGAAACAAGCGCACATCCGCGAGCGCACATACACTGGTACACAGACACAAGCACACAGATACAAGCGTGTAGACACAAGTACACAGACACACACACAGCCACACGTGCACAGCAACAAGCGCCCAGAAACAAGCATGCATACACAAGCAGACAGACACACGCGCGCAGTCACAAGCGTCAGACACAGGTTTGCAAACACAAGCACACAGACACAAGCACACAGACACAAGTACACAGACACATGCCCAGCGACACAAGTGTGCATGCACAAGTGACCAGACACAAGCGGCCAGACACAAGTGCTCAGATACAAGTGCCTAAACACAAGCGCCAAAATACCAATGCCCAGACACAAGTGCAGAGACCCAAGCCCACAGACCCAAGTGAACAGATACATGTGCAGGGACCCAAGCGCACATACACAATTAAAATATATATCAATATACATTTAACATGCGACGGTAATTAAAACATTGCGTGTCATCGACGTATGCCAGTTAGAAAGACCTTCACTAGGCCTTAGCCAAGCTTGAGGTGGCCTTATGTAGGCATTAGCCAGGATTGTCGAGGCCTTACCTGGACCGTGGCTAGACTTACATAAGTCTTAGCTAGGCTTACATAGACCATAACTAGGCCGCGTTTAGGCGATACCTAGGTCATATCTCTAGAATGAAGCTAGGTTTTAGCCAGGCGTGAATATGCCTTACCTAAGCTATAGCCAAGCTTGACTAGGCCATACCTATGCCTGAGACAGGCTTGACAAGACTTTAACTGGGACTTAGCCAAGATTTGCTAGTCCTTACCGATGCCTTACCAAGACTTAGCCAGACTTGACTAGACATTACCTAGGCCTTAGCCAGGCTTTGCTAGGCTTTACGTAGGCCATAACTAAACCATGTCTGAGCTTGGATAGGCCTTAGATAGGCCTTACCGAGGCCTTACACAGACCATACCTAGGCCTTAGCCATACTTTGATCGAAATTGGCTAGATTTAGTTAGGCCTTACCTAGATATTATCTAAGACTTAACTGTGCTTGGCTAGGCAT
Organism: Chaetoderma sp. LZ-2023a; assembly: GCA_034401795.1. Classification (NCBI taxonomy): domain Eukaryota; kingdom Metazoa; phylum Mollusca; class Caudofoveata; order Chaetodermatida; family Chaetodermatidae; genus Chaetoderma; species Chaetoderma sp. LZ-2023a. The sequence continues at coordinate 108,364,600 of CM067359.1, read as the reverse complement.
TACATAAGCCTTAGTCTGGTTTTCCTAGTCCTTTTCTAGGATTACCTAGGCATAGCTAGGCCTTGCATAGGCCTTCGCCAGGCTTTGCTAGACGTGAGCTAGGCCTTAGCCGGGCTTGAATAAGCCATATCTAAGCCTTGGCCCGGCTTTATTAGAACTTAACTATTCCTAAGCCACGCTTGGCTAGGCCTTCCCTCGGCTTTTACTCTGATTTGCTAGGCCTAGGCTAGCATTACCTAGGCCTTACATGGGCCTTAGCTAGGCTTACCTAGTCCTTGACTAGGCTTAGCTAGGACATAGCTAGGACGTGGATACGCCTTACCTGGGCTTTGGCCAGACACGCCGAGGCATTAACCAGGCGTTAGTCAGGCTTTGATAGACATTAGCTGAGTATTAGCTAACCATTGATTATGCCTTAGCGATGCCTTAGCCAGCCCTTGCTTGTTCTTGGCTAGGCCGTAGTCAGGCTTGGTTGGGCTTTACTTAGGCCATAACTAAGCCATAGCTGAGCTTGCATAGGTTTTAGAAGGCCTTACCCGGGTTGTTACATAGACCATACCTAGGCATTAACCAGGCTTTGTTTGCCCTTAGGTAGGCCTTGGTCCGACTTGGCTAGGCCTTACCTAGGTATTATCTAAGCCTAAGCTTTTCAAGCCATACATAGACCTTAGCTAGCTTTTCCTTAGATAGCATGACCTAGGCCTTATCTACCCCTTGCATAGGCCTTACCTAGGCCTTAGTTAGTCTTTGGCCATGATCTGCTAGGTGATACCGATGCCGTACCCAAGCCTTATCCATGCTTGACTAGTTCTTACATAGGCCTTAGTCAAGCTTAACTAGGCCTTAGCCGCAAGTTGACGAGGAATTAGCCAGACTTGATCAGGCCTTACCAGGCCTTAGCCAGGCTTCGCTCGGCTGTAGCCACGTCTTAAACAGCATTGAATAGGTTTTACATAGGCCTATCTTAGTCCTTCGCTAGGATTTGCTAGACCTTACCGATGCCTCACTTTACCCTTAGCCAGACTTGGCTAGTCCTTAGATGGGCTTTCCTAGGCCTTACCTATGACTAACATAAGCATTAGCGAGGCTTGACTAGTCCTTACATAGGACTTAGTCCAGCTTGACTAGGCCTTTGCCAGCGTTGAATAGGCCTTAACTAGGCCTTAATTAGTCGTTAGCAATGCTTTTCTAGGCTTTACCGATGACTTAAGCGTAGCCAGACTTGACTAGGCGTTACATAGGCCTTAGCCAGGCTTTGATATACATTAGATAAGCTTTACCTAGGCGTTATATATACGTTAGCTAGACCTTAGTCAGGCTTGGCTAGGCTTTACTTATGTAGGAAGTCAGCCATAGCTGAGCTTGGATAAACATTACATAGGCCTTGAATAGGCATTACCGTGGCCTAACATAGACCTTACGTTCGTCTTAACCAGGCTTTGCTTGCCCATAGCTAGGAGTAGTATATCCGGAGTCAAAATGATACCACCTCAAAATGATACCACCTCAAACACATAAGGCTCGGCGTAGATAAATAAATGGGGCAAAAGTTATCTACGTCGCGGCCCGTCCTGGTAGAAATGTTTCGAACAAAAAAGTTATCTACGTCGCGACCCGTCCCGGTAGAAATGTTTTCGAACAAAAATGTTATCTACGTCGCGGCCCTCTCTACACAAGGCAGGCCCCCTACTGGGCGCTGATCAGCGATCCGTGGCCTCCACAGCTATCTCAAGCCCTAGACAGCCGATCGGCGATCCCACAGCTATCTACGTCACGCCGCGTTATCTACGTCACGGCGCGTTCCGGTAGATAACCTTTGCCCCAATTATTTATCTCGGCGCATTCCGGTAGAAATGTTTTCGAGCAAAAAAGTTTTCTATGTCGCCGGGTAGACGCAGAATTTGATCTCATTCCCGTGCCTGCAAATGGTGTGAATTTCCATTTAGAGATAAGCAACCACAGTGATATACCAGCTGATCGCCTTGGTCTGAACGTCCATTTAGAGACAATCATACTCAGTGTTATACGAGCTGATCATGCACACATAAAAGGTCTGAACGTTCATTTAGAGACAAGCATACTCATTGGTATAGCTTGTGATCAAGCACGCATTACGGGGTCTGAACGTCCATTTAGAGACAAGCATACTCAGTGGTATAGCTTGTGATCAAGCACGCATTACAGGGTCTGAACGTCCATTTAGAGCCAAGCATACTCAGTGGTATAGCTTGTGATCAAGCACGCATTACAGGGTCTGAACGTCCATTTGGAGACAAGCATACTCAGTGGTATAGCTTGTGATCACGCATGCATTACAGGGTATGAACGTCCATTTGGAGACAAGCATAGTCAGTGGTATATATACACCATGATTACTGTTGCACAGCCTCGCGCTATGGCGTCTGGGCCGCAACATAGATGGCCACAAGATCGTATTTCGGTACGATTTCCCGAAGAAGAAGTACATCCTCGAGCCGTTGATTGAGGTCCCGGATACAGAGGTGGCAGACTTCAACACCCTAAATGACGACCTCAGCTTTCATCTGGTCAAACCCTATTCGAGTGGTGCCCCGCTGATGACCCATGAGGGTCTGCTATTGACCCTGGTAAAGCTGCAGTTCATGTTTGAGAAGAATGAAGTGTTGTACCACGCTTGACCTGGGGGTAATTGGCAAACATGGTTGCCACTATATAGACCTCGCGCAGTCATTGCCATAGAGGTTACTCCCCTCTCCACTGTTGTGAAAAGGGATGGGAAAGTTCGAAAGCTCTACAATCGGGGATCATCCTTCCTCACCTACATAGGTGAAGGTGTCTCGCTGACGAGGGTGCGTCACCGGATCGGGGTTACAGGTTGAAATCTCCTGCTGCGTTATCCATTCGATGGCCCAGAAGAAGCTGTTAACCTCCAGGAGGGCATCCTATGGTGTGTCACATGTCACCGAAGCCAGGGTTCTGTTAAACTGCTTCAGTGAGTGGGACTCGCATACGACTCATTTAGTCCTAGAGCTACGATTTTTAGCCGGCGGCAAAGTGAAGCAGCTAGCCCCTGCCCCTGAGGGGATGAAGATCACTATCGTTCTGGATGGAGCAGGGCTCGATCTGGCACAGATATTTCTCGAGGCGTTCACTCTGTTCAGTTTAATTCTTCATGTATAGTCAAGATGCCTTCTTGTATATAAGGCTCAGCGTAGATGGCAAAAAGTTATCTACTGGACCGCACCACGATAAATAATTGGGGCAAAAATTATCTACCGGAATGCACCACGATAAATAATTGGGGCAAAAGTTATCTACCGGAATACGCCGTGACGTAGATAACGTGGCGTGACGTAGATAGCTGTGGGGGCGCCGATCGTCTGCCCCATGGCTTGAGATAGCTGTGGGGGTCACGGATCGCCGACCGGCGCCCAGTAGGGGCCTGCCTTGCATAGAGAGGGCCGCGACGTAGATAACTTTTTTGTTCGAAAACATTTCTACCGGGACACGTCTCGACGTAGATAACTTTTTTGTTCGAAAACATTTCTACCAGGACGGGCCGCGAGGTAGATAACTTTTGCCCCATTTATTTATCAACGTCGAGCCTTATGTGCTTGAGGTGGTATCATTTTGGAGGTGGTATCATTTTGACTCGGGATATACTACTCTAGGCCTTAGTCAGGCTTGGCTAGGCTTTACTTAGGTAGGAAGTCAGCCATAGCTGAGCTTGGATAGACCTTACATAGGCCTTGAATAGGCATTACCATGGCCTAACATAGACCTTACGTCCGTCTTAACTAGGCTTTGCTTGCCCTTAGCTAGGCCTTAGTCAGACTTGACTAGGCCTTACCAAGTATTATCTACGCCTTAGCTGACCTTGGATAGGCATTACATAAGTCTTAACTTGGTTTTCCTTGGCATTAGCTAGGATTACATAGGCCTTAGCTAGGTCTTGTATAAGGACTTACCTAGGCCGCAGTCAGGTTTTGATAGGCATTAGATAAGCAGTACCTAGGCGTTACCTATGCCTTAGCTAGGCCTTAGCCAGCCTTTGCTTGGCCTTGGCTAGGCATTAGTCAGGCTTGGCTTTACTTATGCCATAAATAAGCCACAGCTAAGCTTGATAGGTCTTACATAGGCCTTAGATAGACCGTACCTCGGCCTTGCCTGCTCCTAATTAGGCCTTAGTCAGGCTGGTATAGGCCTTACCTAGGCATTACCTAAGCCTTAGCTGGGCTTGGCTAGAACTTATATAGACCTTATCTAAGGTTTACTAGATCCTAGATTGAATTACCTAGGCCGTCTATAGGTCCTGTATAGGCATTACCTAGACCTTACTTACTCTTCAATCATTATTTGCTAAGACTTACTGATGACGTGCCTAAGCCGTAGCCAGGCTTGACTAGTCCTTAGAAAGGCCTTAGTTCGGCTTGACTCGGCCGTAGCCAGCCTTTAATAAGCATTACCTAGGACCTATTTAGTCCTTAGCCAGGTTTTACTAGGACTTACCGATGCCTTACCTTAGCCTTAGTCAGACTTGACTAGACCTTAGCCTGGCTTTGCTAAGCCGTAGCTAGGCCTCAACCAGGCTTGAATAGGCCTTACCTAGGCCTTACTTAGTCCTTAGCCAGGCTTTCATAGGCATTACCGATGCCTTACCTAAGCCTTAGCCAGACTTGACTGATATACATTAGCTGCGCATTACCTAGGCGTTACCTATACCTTATCTAGGCATTAGTCAGGCTTTGCTAGGCTTTATTTAGGCAGAAACTAAGCCTTAGATGAGTTTGTATAGGCCCTAGCTAGTCCTTACCGAGGCATACATACACATTACCAAGGCATTAACCAGGCTTCGCTTGCCCTTAGCTGGGCCTTAACTAGGTATTATCTAAAAATTAGCTGAGATTGGATAGGCATTATATAAGCCTTAGCTGGGTTTTCCTATGCTTTAGCTAGGATAACCTAGGCCTTGTATACGTCCTTACCCAGACCAGAGCCAGGCTTTGATAGACATTAGATAAGCAGTACCTAGGCGTTACCTATGCCTTAGCAGGCCTTAGCCAGGCTTTGCATGGCCTTGGCTAGGCCTTAGTCAGGCTTGGCTATGCTTTATTTCGGTCATAACTAAGCCATAGCTGCGCTTGGATAGGCCTTACATAGGCCTTAGATAGACATTACCTGGACCATAAACAGGCCTTGCATGCTCTTAATTAGGCCTTAGCCAGGCTTAACCATGCCGTAGCCAGAATTGATTAGGCCTTACCTAGACGTTATCCAGACTTTGCTAGGCCTTATCTATGCGTCAACCAGGCTTCGCTTGACATTCGCCAGGCCTTAGTCAGGTTTGACTAGGCTTTATCTAGGCCTTACCTAAGCCAGAGCCAGACTTGACTAGGCCTTACCTAGGCCCTGTGTATGCATTATCTACGCCTTTCTTAACCACGACTTGCTAGGCCTTACCGATGCCTTACCTAAACCTTAACCAGGCTTGTCTTAGCCTTACATAGGCCTTAGTCAGGCTTGACTTGTTATTAGTCAGCCGTATTTGGCCTTGACAAGGCCTTACATGGCCGTAGTCAGGATTTGTTTGACCTTAGCCAGGCCTTGGTCAGGTTTGACTAGGCCTTAGCGAGGCCATACCTAAGCCATACCAGGCTGATTAAGCCATACCTAAGACTTAGCCAGGCTTGACTACGCCTTATCTAGGCCTTACATGGACGTTAGGCAGGCTTAACTAGGCCTTGACAAGTCATGATTAGGCCTTACCTAGAGCTTCGGTAAATCTTATCCAGGCTTTTCTATGCCGTACATAGGCCTTAGCCATGCTTTTCTTGGGCTTAGCTACGCCTTAGTCAGGCTTAACTAGGCCTTACCTACGTCTTACTTAGGCCTTAGTCAAACTTTGTTTGACCTTAGCTAGGCCTTAGCTAGGCTTGATTAGGTTTAGGTAAGGCATCGGTAAGGCCTAGAAAATCCTGGCTATGGACTAACTGATGCATAGGGAAGGCCTATTCAAGGATGGCTAAGGCCTAGCGAGGGCCTAGCAACGTCATGTGAAGCCTAGGTAAGGCCTAATCAAGTATGGCTACGGGTTCGTTAAGGCCTAGTCAAGCATGCCTATGACCTATGTAAGGCCTAGTCAGGCCTAGCTAAGGCTTAGGTAAGGTATCTAGCAAATCCTGGCTAAAGACTACATAAGGCATAGGTAAGGCCTATGCAAGGGCTGGATAAGGCCTAGGTAATCCTATCTAATGCCTAGGAAAACCTACCTAAGATCAATGTGTGGCCTAGTCAAGCTCAGCTAAGGCTTAAATAATACCTGGCTAAGGCCTAGCCAACCTTGGCTAAGGCCTAGACAGGGTCAAGCAAAGCCTGACTAAGGCATGAGTAAGGTATAGGGAACGCCTAATTAATGCTTAACTAATGCCTATCAAAGCCTGGTTAAGGCCTATGTAATGCCTCAGCATGCCTTGCCAAGGCCTCCGTAAAGTCTAATCAAGTCGGGCTAAGGCCTATGTAAAGTCTAGCAAAGCCTGCCATCACTAACCTAGATTTAGCCATGGATGCAATAATTATCTAGCCATAGGTGTGGGTATTAGTCAGCTATATCATTCGTAAGTACCCATACATAGCCGGAGTAACTATGTATCCATCGATAGCTGTGGTAAGTATCCAGTTATACATATAATAGTTAGCCAGCTATATCTGTGGAAATTAACCAGCCATAGATATGACTGGATAATTACCACATAGATGCCTGGCTCTTTGCAACTGATATGGCCGGCTAATTACCTCAGCGATGGCTGCGTACTTTTCACAGCCGTAAATGTCTACTTACCTCAGTTATCGCTAACTACTTACCATAGCTATGATTGGTAAATTACCTCAGCTATAGCTGGGTAATTACTAAAGATATGAATGGCGTTTTGCCATGGCTATAGTAACTACTTGTCACAGATTCTTTAGCTACTTACCATAGCCATGGATGGCTGTTTAACAGTGCTATCTCTGGTTAACTGCCACTGGTGGTGGTGGCTACTGACTACGTGTATATCTGGCTACTTGCTACAGCTATGACTAGCTACTTACAAAGCTATGGCTGGCTACTTACCACTGCTATGCTTGGCCTCTTACCACAGCTATAGGTGTCGACTTACCAATGATATCTGGGTACTTACCAAAGCTATGGCTGACTAAGTACCATATGTATGGCTTGTTAAAAATTGCATCTATGGCTAAGTCCATGCCACAGCTATATCTAACTACTTACGCCTGCTATTGATGGATACATACCGCAGCTGTGAGTGGCTAATTACTGCAACTGTCTGGTTCGTTACCAATAATATGCCTGGCGAATTACCCAGTTACGGCTGGCATCTTAATACTACTTGGCTGATTACCTTCCTCGGCAATAGCTGGCTACTTACTACAGCTATAGCTAGTTACTTACCATAACTATGGCTGGCTATCGATGATATCTATAGATGACTGCTTAGCGCAATCATGGCTTGCTAAATGTATCTGTTATGAATGGCTAATTACGGCACCTATGGATGGGTAATTACTACAGCTGCAGCTGGCTACGTGCCTCCGCCAGTGTAGGGTACTTGCTACTGTTATGCTGACTATTCACCACTGGCATGGCTGGATATATTCAACAGGAATCCCTGGCTAGAATGGTATACTTGCAACACCTAGAAATGGTTTCTACCACAACTATAGCTGGCTACTTACTACTGCTATGACTGGCTACTTAACAAGCAACGGTTGGTTAATTGACACATCTATGGCCACCTCTTTAACACTGGCTGATTCCAACACACCGACAGCTGGCTAATTATTGCATCCATTGCTAACTCCGTGCCAAAGCTATATGTGACTAGCTACACCTAACATTGATGTATACATACCAAAGCTTGACTGGCTAATAACTACAACTGTGTCTGATTAGTTATCGCTGATACAGCAGACCAATTACCACAGTTACACCTGTCTTCTGAACCCTACCATGGCTGCTTATCTTTCTCAGCTATGGCTGGCTATTTACTACATGTTTAGCTAGCTACTTACCACAACTATGGCTGACTCGCTACGACGGCTATAGACTTATATTACACTTATTTCTAGATAATTACCACCGCCAATGCTGGCTACTTGCCACTGCTATGTTGGCTATTTACCACTGATATGAATGGCTGTATTCAATAGCTATCGCTGGCTACATATCACAACTATAAGCGCTACATACCATTGCTAGAGTGTGATACTTGCAACAACTAGAGCTGGTTTGTACCTCAACTATAGCTGGCTACGTAACACTGCTATGACTGACTACACTCAATTCTATGACTGGTTAATTACCACATCAATGGTTGCCTCTTTAACACTGGTTGTGTGCAACGGCCATTGCTGTTGGCCCCAGCAACTGTTACAGATGGCTACTTATCACTGCTACGACTGGCTAATTACAAACTATGGCGGGTTAATCAGAACTGACTCCTTAAGACTACTATGGCTCGCTAATTACCTGAGCTATAGCTGAATAGTTTTCACAGCTAAAAGTATGTTAGCAACTTACCACAGCTAGCCATAGCTATGACGGCTGCTTTACTATTCTATGGCTGGTGACATACAGCTATACTTGGCTAGTGACCACAGCTATGACTGACTACTGATCAGAGCCATGGCTGACTACCTACAGTTATAACTGGCTACTTCTCAATGCTATGACTGGTTGCTTAACAGTAATGTGGATTGTTACATTCCGCAGCTATGGCTAGCTCCTTACTCTATGGTTGGCCCCTCAACACAGTGGTTGGCTCACTACTACAACAATAGCTCACTACTTAGCATAACCATGGATATCTAAATATCAAGACTATGGTGGCTATTTACCACAGCTATGACTCGTTAATTACCGTAGTTATAGCTGGCTACTTACCTTCGGTAGTCGGCTACTTACCAGCGGTAGTCAAGCCTACTTGTCATTGATATGCTGGCTATTTACCACTGATATGGCTGGCTGCATACGGCATCTATAGTTGACACTTACCACAGCTATAGCCGGACAATTACCACAGCTATAACTGACTACCTACCAAAAGCTATGCCTGTGTAATTAGCACAGGTATGGGTGGCTGATTAGCACTGCTATGGCTGTTTACCTCCCACAGCTAGGACTCACCACTTATTACAGGTATCGCTAGCTATTTAAGATAGCTATGATGGGCCACTGATCACAACCATGGTTCGCTATTAATTACGGTAATAACTGAATACTTACAACAACAATGGCTGGATGCATAACACCGCGATGGTTGGCGATATATTAGAGTCATAGCTAGTTAGTTAAAACAGCTATAGCTATCTACTTACCACTGCTATGGTTGGGCCTAGCCAATACCAAGCCTATGGTTGACTAACTACCACATCTATGGCTGGCAAATTACCGCATCTATGGCGAACTCCTTAACGAAGCTATATCTGACTTGATACCGCTACGATGGATGTTACCTATAACGGCTATGGTTCGCTACTTACCACATATATGGCTGGCTACTAGTTACCCTCGATGTCAACCCCATCTGGCTGCTTAACTCTACTATGTCTGACAACGTTTCACCGCTATGGATTGCTACTTACCACACGTATAGCTGGCCTTTTTACTACAGTTATGGCTGGCTGCTTGCCCCCGCTAGTGCTGGCTACTTACACTTGCTACAGCTGGTTACTGGCCACTGATATGACTGTCCACTTATACAGCTAGGACTGGCTAATTACCACATCTGTGTATGGCTCCTTACAGCGGCTAGGACTTGCTCCTCACCAGGGCTATGTGTTAGACATTAATATTGCTAGGACTGCCTTCTCACCACAGCTATAGCTAGCTAATTACCACCGCTGTGGCTGGATCACTCCCATAGCTATAGCTGACTACTTACAACAAGCATGGCTGTCTAAATGTCACCGCTATGAATGACTATTTACCACAGCTTTGGCTAGTTAATTACTACCATTATGGCTACATATTTACCACCGCTAGTCTTGGATACTTGCTACTGCTTTGCTGGTTGCTTACCGCAGCTATGGGTGACGACATACCACTGCTGTGGATGACCAACTACCACTGCTATTGCGGGCAGCTTAGCACAGATATGGCTGTCTCATTGCTACAGCTATAGCTTGTTACTCACCGCTACCATCGGCTACACGTCAATGATATGGACTTCGAGTTCTGGCCGGCGTGTTTGTACAAGAACGCCCACCAAAGCCCGGTCTTCTTGTCACTCTATATATATTGGTAATTAATAACCGCTTTTGTTAGCCAATCAAAAGCACGTCTATAATCGACCATTACTACTTCCTTGCCTCAGCATAACGTTCTGAGAGCATCGATTACTATTACAACTGTCTTAAAATCAATGTTCCAAACCTTAGCACAAATTATATCATAGCATTGATTTAATATTAACGAAGATTTGACTAGGCCTACTCATTTCAATTAAGTCCGCATTCGCAACACAATCAATATAACTGGAACAACGCGCATGGGTAATCGATATCCTTAATATATCGTCTTGAATGGCGGCATTAATAGGGCGACACGATGGGCGACCGTCGCCCCCGACGTCGCTCACGACGCCGCCTTTTGATACAAAGTTGAAAATTAAAAAATACAGTTACGCGACGCATGGCGTTTGAATTAACGTTGTCACACGTTAAACGTCGCCCACAACGCGCGACGCACGAGGACAATTGTGGAATTCTATACAATCACACCATTAATCACTTACTCAATCACACT